>ONZH01016568.1:0-107920 GCA_900303285.1 Rhinella marina
AACAATTTGGGGCATTTTAAGGCTTCTGCATGTGTTTGAGTTGTTTTTACATTTTAAAGAAGACATGTCTGACCACATTTCACACACACACACACAATGACAATTAGGGGTGGGGTCTATTTGCTTTCCCCCTTGCCTATGCCATCTGAGGTTGTCATAGGCAACGTGATTTTAAGGGTGCAGGAATTTCATCTTCTTTTTTGTCTAGTTTGGCTTGGGGTCCATGGCAATGTAGAGGAAAGAAGGTTTCCTTGTATGGTCTCACTTTACAGAGAGGTTATATTGTGTTTGGAGTGTATTGTTGAGAGGCTGTGATAGTGGCGTAATAGTGCGACTTGGGCGCGTTATATGCACCCAGACATGCTTCCCCTGCTGTCCCAGTTGCATTCCAGCAGTGTTGGCATCCTTTTCTGAGGTTCCAGGGTGGACTTGGTGACCTCCAAGTGGTCGAATTGAGATTTCCAAGTGGCGAGCATTTTTTCCCCATAGACTTTAATGGGATTCGATATCTGGTCGAATAGTCGAATTTCGCGGTCTATTCGAATCGAATTTCGAAATTTCGAATATTTCACTACTCGCTCATCTCTAATAACTATGTTAGCAAAAAATAGCCAGATTAAGAAAAATGTTCAGTCTGTTCTGGATTTTATTAGAAGTGTCATTTTCTCTGACTCTTATACATGTAGGAAAAGGGCAGAGTCATTTTACCACTTCCAGAATACTATGGTCTTTCATTGCACATATCCTGTTTTATATCCTGGGGCAGACTGAAAGTGACAACTCCATTTGTAGGTTTGCACATGTACCTTATTGAAAATACAATAGTCTCTTCATATAGTTTCTTATATTGGTTTACTTTCTGAATATCGCAAGCCCATTCTTAGCAAACAGTATGGGGAAACACATGCAAACATAACAGTCATTATTGTGGACTGAGCATGAAATTCTGTTATGCTCCATTCACACGTCCTGTTTTTCTTTCCTGATTCGATCCTGATACTGATCTGGATCCATTCATTTCAATGGGTCCTGAAAAAATTAGGATCAAATCAGGAAAGAAAAACAGGACGTGTGAATGGAGTTTTATTAATTATTCACCCAAGACTGGTATATTTTTACAACCACCACCTAGCAATAAATGAGTGGTGAGGTGCAATATGTAAAAAGTAGTTGATGTGTTGAATGTATCTGATCAGTGTATGTTGTGTATGCCGTTACAGTTCAGAGGACTGCTTGCAGGTGGTTTGGTGCGCTGCCAATGGTGCAAGAATGACCAGGGGTTTTACAGATGTTTAATATTGATGACCTATCTTCAGGAAAACATAATGAAAATATATATATAATTGCTGTCACAGTAATAGTACTGACCCACAGAATAAGGTTGTCATGTAATTTTAGTGCACAGTGAATGGCACGAAAACAGAACTCAGAAAGTAATGAAGAACTGAATTTTTTTTTTTTTCAATTTCACCATAGAATGAATTATTTCCCTGGTGAAAACTGCTTCTGTGGTTTGTGTTCTCATGTATATAGCACTCAATCAACACTTACCTCTGGGAAAAAAACTGAAAAAAATGAAAGTTAAAAAATAAATAAAATAAAACATATGGATAAAATTCCCCCCCTCCCTTTCCAAAAAAGATCACCTTCAACATTAATTGTTGTAATGTTAGGCATGTAATATTTTGTTGTAATTTGACATGTAGTTTATCAAAAGATTAAGGAGGACATTTAGGGGGTCATTTATTAAGACTGGCTTTCAGACGTAAAGTGTAACACTTCATATTTCCTTTTATTTGCTAGTTTATTTTAGCCAGGCATGTATACCAGAGTTAGTTTGTCAATGATTGCCAAAAGATCTGTTACCTTAATAACAGCTTTCATTTATGTCTCCTGTCCCTTTCCACTGGTCCCTTAGACCGTTGCTAGGGCTTTTCTGTCTTCTCCTTAGTGTAAAAGTACGACAGGGTGGTGATTCTCCACATTGCATGCCTGTATTAGGCTTCAGAGTGAGGAGGCATGTCTCTCAGTAGCCCAATCTGATTGGCTGTCAGGAAGCTGCTGGCTAAAGCTAAGTGTGTATGTTAAATGAGGGAAGGCAGTTCTGGCCTCAGAGAACTGGTAGAGGAACCATCTTGAGAAGATCCTCATATTGTAGGGTTTATAACAGCCGTAACTAAGGGAAAAGTTCAAGGAAAACAGTGGTATGTGAAGAAACTAAAGATTGCTTTATGCATAATGCTGCAGCAGCAATAACATATACTAAAATTGAAAAATTACAATTACACTTTAATAAGCCTTATATCTGGCAGTGGATCTGCTGAAGTTATCAAGAGGTGTAGGCCTCTACATAACTTTGGCACATCCTGCGCCAGTCTAAATGGAAGACAGCTTCCTGGCTGGCTTACATTTAGACCATTTTCTATGCCGCCCTCTTCCCTGCCCACGCCACGCCCACTATTTTAGACCTGGCATGAGACGGGAAAAGTCGCAGATTGCCGAGCAACCAACTGTTGTGCTGCAATCTGCGCCAGAAATATGCCAAATATAGGTGCATTTATGGATAATAAATGAACCCTTAGTCCCTGTCCACTGACAAGGCACCGGCCTCTACATAACTTAGGCGCATGATCCAGTGGCCGTTCAACAAGATTAAATCTACACCAGCTACCTTGCTGGTGAAGATTTAAGTAATTTTTTAACGCCAAAAACAGGCGTAGAAATTGATGAATAAGATTGGCCTGCCGGGCTGGCCTCTTCTATGCCCACCCCATGCTCCCTTTTCTTGGAACTTGAGAAAAGAGGTGTAAGTGGCGTACACCTGGAAAATGGCCGCAAAATCGGCACCTTAAATAAGAGGTGTATTATTTTTCATAAATGACCCCCTAAAGGTTTAATAATGACAAACTTGAATAAAAAGTCTATTATAGGGTAAACTTTTTGGGACATTTATCAAGACCAGCATTGACTTTGCAGGTCGCAATTTTACCTGTGCAGCCGGAGGAGACCCCTAATTTATGATGAGGCGCTTGCCTTATCATAGATTTGGCACATCCGTCAGCAGGCCTTGTAGCAGACTGAAATCTATGGCATCCTCCTAGCTGTCATAGATTTCTGTCTTCATACATGGCGTAAATGCTGGCCCTGCTCCCACCATCACCACTCCCCCTTTTTGGAGATTGGTAGAAATGCCACTTTTCGGAGAATGGTAGAAATGTCACTAAAGTTTGTACATGACAATCTCTTTCTAACAAAGTTAGAACCAGCCCTGTACCTCACATGGATCCACAGATCTCCACATTTATTGCTCTGCTAGATTTATATCAAGCTGACAGCTCAAGGGGAGTGTCTTTTCTGCAGCAGCTTAGGAGGTGTGTCTGTGCTCTGCCTATCACAGCTCAGGAAACAGCTGAAAGATGAAACTGAGCATGGGCGGCCTTCTCAGTGAACAGGTCAAAGAAATAAGAAATTAAGTGGCACTATACAAATACATTTTATTGAATAACTCAGTAGCTATACAAAATTTTTAATTACATGCAATTACAAAAGTATTCAGATCTAGGTGCTGGTTTGAAGACTGTAGAATATTTTTCATGGGACAACCTCTTTAAACCCAGCCATTCCCTTTAAGTTTCTGAACTGGAAAAAGTAAGATTCACCAGCTTCTTTTGTTATGGATGTCATACTAAAAAAAATTACTACTTTTGTAAACTTTTGGTTTATATTTTTTGTGTTTTTTTATTTAATGTCTATTTCATATATCATATTTTTTTAGGTAAGTCATACCCCAAAACAGCATAAAAAGTAGTCTGATAAAACATGGCATAAACCTATAAATATGATGTAACTCTGTTTCTATATGGAAAGGCTGGATTTATGGGTTAGATTTTATTATTCATGACAATATATCTGTTTTTCTTTCCCATTTATCTTTATGTAGCATTTGGCTACAATGGCTTTATCTTTTTTATAGCCTGTTTTACTGAGCTTATAAAAACACTTTTCTCCTGTGTCCCTCACTATATGCAGCCATAGCACAGATTTTCCATCTGAGAAAGTAAAATACATTGTGCACAGTTTGGGGCATTTTTTTTCTTAGCTTTATTAATTTTTTTTTTTTTTTTTTTTGCTGAATTGAAATCAATAACTAAATAGCTGTTAGCTCTATTTTGTTTTCAGCTTATCTGTTAAGTAACATTTCCAGCATGTCCAGCAAAGCTCATTGCATTCATGTGTGTTACAAAGCGTTACTTTCTAATCAATTTGTTTGATCATGCATTACACAGAAAAGAATATACTCCTGCTAAGTGAATGTTGCTACAGGAAACTCCTTTTGTATTAGCAAGTTCTATTGCAAGGTTCATTAGTCCTGCACTTTCTAAGACAAACTGTTTTCATATTTTCACTTGTACTGTTTTTGTTTTTTTTACATTTTTTTTTAGTTAACACTAGAGAACTCTTCTCGGAGCATTACTTAAAGTTAATTCTTTTAGCTAAAAGGAATATGATATGAAGAAGGTAGAAATAAATGAATTGAAACTCTGTGATTAACAGCATCTGTATAGATAGTAAATGTAGTGTGTAATACCAGCAGTCCATGCCCACTGATTTTTCCTGATCCTAGCAGGTACGGCCGCCGGTCCTGTCCTTTGACTCCATGTTCATTGGTGCCTAACTGCTTCTTCCCGGTAGCACTACACACAATGCACTCGCACTTCTCCAGCTCTTCAAGGGCCAGTGTATGCACACTCAAATTTGTCCCAGCCTATGGCTGACCTCCCTAGGCTATGTAGGGCACATTCCCCTGTAGATGGGTGCCTTGGCAATAGTGTTTCTAGCTTGCTTTTTCCTTGTGAAGGTGCACTATACTAAATTCTGATTGCCTGATTACTGGATTTCACCCTGTGCTGCCCACTCGACCTTTGGCCTGATTACCGGATTGAACTTGCTCTGCCTGCCATGCTCTCTGCTCCTTCCCATACCATTGTTTTGCCTGATCCCTTGGTTCTATGCACCAGTGTCTCAACATTGGTCAGCAGCTACTGAACCAAGACTACTCCAGGAGGTAGCAGCATGATGCTTCCCCTGCAGTGGAGTCCAGATCCCTGTATAGGAGTTAAAGGGTGAAGACAAAGGGGGCACCTTAGATAATGTCCTTAGGATTAGCACCAAGTCAAATCTTTTCAGTGGTACCGCAGATTAACATTTGCTTTTTGTTACATAGTGTATATACTGAACATCTATTTTAAGAGTTTTAAGACTTTTCTACCTCGTTACAACTACACAATTCACACTTCTTGTTTGCTTAAGGCATAATTTCCCTATTACTGTCATCATCTTCATTTATAAGCTGTATGACTCCTTAATTTAGAAATGTTATTGTCCAGTGTGTGTAATGTTCAAAAAACTGTCAAAAAAAGAAAATTCTACCTCCTTCTCAATTTTCCTTCCTTAGTCCCCAGCATGGCTCCATACTCCTACTTAATCTCAAACATGGCCTTACCCCTTTTCTCAGTCCCTGGCAAGGCTCCATTCCCAAATCCACATCCATCTATTCCTCTCTCTGCTATGTGCTCTCACTACATGGTTAAGTACCTGAATCAGTGATGTCACATGTTCAAAAGGTCCTGTATCTCTCACGGCATATAGTCCAACAACACTAATACAATTGTGCAGTAGATTGCAGCATAACCTCAGTGTTGCCTCTATCACATGTATTTACAGTGCTGCATATCCTACAGTGCAAAACATCTCTTACTGTTTCCAGTAAAGCTCATCTGCAATGTTCATTGCATCCTGCCCAAGGGACCCCCAGAGTGGTGATATGCCTTTGGAGGTTGTCAGAAACATTTGCTACCAGTTCCAGTATTATGTTAACCCTTTTTAGTTTCTTTTCTCACCCCTCTGCAGCTCTGGTGTTTTCACTTTCCATCAAGCAGTATCAGTACATCTTCCAGAAGTATAGTTCTTTTTATCCCCATCCCCCTCAGTTGCCAAAGCCCTGTTCTCCTATCTTCTTCTCCTTCATAAAAAACAGCCTCACTCACAGTCCTAGTGATTCCGCTAATCCCCCCCCCATTTCCTTATCCACTATCTCAATACCGGAATAAAACACTTCAGTTTTGTCCCCATTCATTGTCAATGGGGACAAAACTGAACTGAAGACAACGGAATGCTCCTAAAAGCATTCCGTTCTGTCTTCAGACCGGAAAGCAAACCGCAGCATGCTGCGGTTTGCTCTCTGGTCCAGGCATCCGCACCAAGACGGATCCATCATGACCCCCAATGAAAGTCAATGGGGACGGATCCGTTTGGTGTGACACAGTGGTGAACGGATCCGTCCTCCATTGACTTTCAATGGAGTTCATGACGGATCCGTCACCTGCACACATACATACATACACATAAACATACACAGACATATACACATACAAATACACATACATACTTACATGCTCCCGGCAGGTCTCCACAGCGCAGGAGGAGCAGGACGGCGCGCACATAGGACGATTCCACCCGGCACCCAGCAGAGGTCGCTGTGGGGAATCGTCCTATGTGCGCGCCGTCCTGCTCCTCCTGCGCTGTGGAGACCTGCCGGGAGCATGTAAGTATGTATGTGTATGTGTATATGTCTGTGTGTATGTGTCTGTGTATGTACTGTGTGACATGTGTGGGGCCGGAGCGCGGTTCCGGCCCCACACATGTCCCTGCGGCAGCACGGATCTGGCGGCACCCTTCACCTGCCGGATCCGTGCTGCCGCTAGTGTGAAAGAGGCCTTACACACTAGTACCTAAGTCTTTTGTTCTGTAAGTGTCACCTCAGACTCTTCTAGCATAAAACATTTAGACACAAGTTACACTTGACCTTTAATTAACATTGCAAGAAACATTGATCAGTAGACGTCCGGCAAGTGTGATAAGACCTGAATATAAGCAATGTCAGGTTACAACAGTACAATGTCACATACGACATAGCGGTAAGGCCACACACTTTACAATTATGCCAGTATTAATAAAATATATATAAAAACTCAAAGCTCATAAAGAGGACATGTCGCTGCAAAATGCACTGCAATCTGAAAGCACTGTGATATAGAGCAGGAGATGCTGAGCATATTGATATATTATTTGTGTGTAATTTATACATTTTTATCTTTGCTTTTTCCACTTCCTGTGAACAGCTAATGGTACAGGGAGGAGGTGTTATCTGTTAAGCACACTTATACACACAATGCCATCAATCACTGATATCCCCTCCTTCCTGTACCAATAGCTGTTCACAGGAGGTAGAAAAAAGCAGAGATATAAATGTATAAATTATAGGTTTTACTGAATCTTTTCCCATAAAACTATATATAAATCTGCCAAGCTTCACCTGCTCTATAATATGGTGCTTTCCTATTGCATTGCATTTTGAGGTGAGGGGTTCTCTTTAACCCTTTCTCGATGCAGAGATTTTCCGTTATTTCATTTTCGTTTTATACTCCTTGCCTTCCCAGAGCCATAGCTTTTTTTTATTTTGCTGTTCACATAGCCATATGAAAGCTCGATTTTTACAGGACAAGTTGTACTTTTTTAATGGTACTTTTTAGTGGTAAAGATGGAAAAAATCCTAAATGTGGTAGAATTGAGGAGGGGATGGGGGATGCAATTCCTCCATTCTTTTATGGGTTTCGTTTCTATGGGTAAAATGGTGCAGTGACCACATTTTTATAGTTTTTCTTGTTTTTTTTAATACTTTTTAAAAATAAAAACTTTTCTTTGCATCGCCATATTTTGACCCCATAAAGTTTTATATGTCTATGGAGCTGTTTGAAGGCTCATAATTTGCAGGGCGATTTTTATTTTTCATTGATATTATTTTTGGCTGTGTGTGATTTTTTGATCACTTTGTACTCTGTTTTTTGGGGGGGAGGTCACACGCACAAAAATAAAGCAACTTGGCCATTTTGAATCTTTTTTTCTGTTACATTGTTCATGGTACGGGATACTTTTTTGGGACATGGTGATTCTAATGATGCTTATTTTATATTGTGTATGTATTTTTATTTGTAAAATAGGGAAATGGGTTGATTTGAATTTTTATATATTTTTTATATATTTAAGGCAATCTATGCTCGATCATGGAGGCAGCAATATTTAAGTGAGTTTTATGAACATATCCCATTCATCTAGTCCATGTTTAACTAATTAAATGGTTGCTATAGGTATAGGGTGCTGAAAGTGTCTTTCCTTTATACTAGTTGTTTTTATTCTTTTACTCCTTCATTATATTCCTGGAATTGAGGTGACACACACTTTCAATGCTTAAAGGGGTATTCCCATCTCAAACATTGACGGCATATCGCGAGGATGCCATCTATGGGACCCACTCCTAATTCCAGATCCCCCCCCACACACACACACACACACCCTCTATTTACCACTATAAGACTTCCAAAAATAGCCAAGTGTGCTCAGTCAGCTATTTTCGGTACTCCCATAGCAGTGAATTGAGAGCATTGCATGCACATACGTTGTGTGCTCCTTCACTTTGGTGGCCCCGTTCTGGAGATAAGTGGGACTCCTAGCGATATGCCATCAATGTGTGGGATAGGAATACCCCTTTAAAGCAACATGCTTGTATAATCTTAACATGTAGCATTTATCACGTGCATATATGGTTATACATGATGCTGTGTATGTCTGAAGATGTCTGTTGCCTATGTTGCCATCTACTTCTCAGAACAAGCTCTCATTTTATGCTATGAATGTTAGTATTGCTGTTTCCGAATGCTCATAGGGGAAGGTGTTTCCAAGCAACCATAAGATTTCTTAAATCCATTTCTGTATGCAGTACCAGGTCTATTACTATTAATTGTTATGCACAGTGACTTACCCAAGGTCAGTAAGATATAACACCCCCCCTTCCCTCTCAGTTTCAATGAAAATTCTTCTTGCGCTGTATACAAATTCAAGAATTTAATAGAGTGCCATGAATGTGGATAGAATGTATATGCAGTTGTAAAATGTTGGGTTTTAGCAGGAGCAAAAAAAGAAATTGTGTTTTTGGACTTTGCAAAGGCGTTTGATACTGTCCCGCACAGACGACTAATGGGTAAATTGAGGTCTATTGGTTTAGAAAATATAATTTGTAATTGGATTGAAAATTGGCTTCATGATCATATCCAAAGAGTTGTGGTCAATGATTCCTACTCTGAATGGTCCCTGGTTATAAGTGGTGTACCCCAAGGTTCTGTGCTGGGTCCGCTATTATTTAACTTATTCATTAATGACATAGAGGATGGGATTAATAGCGCTGTTTCTATTTTTGCAGATTACACCAAACTTTGTAATATGGTCTAGTCTATGGAAGATGTTAATAAGTTACAAGCTGACTTGGACAAACTTACTGTTTGGGCCTCCACTTGGCAAATGGGGTTCAATATAGATAAATGTAAAGTTATGCACTTGGGAGCTAATAATTTGCATGCAGCATATGTCTTAGGGCTCATGCACACGGCCGTTGCCCGGCATACAGCGGGTCCGCAATACACGGGCACCGGCCATGTGCAGCCCCCATCACGGATCGCGGACCCATTCACTTCAATGGGTCCACAATCCGGGAGATGCAGAGCGGAGGCAAGGATCGGAACACCACGGAAGCACTACGGTGTTCTTCCGTGGTGTTTCTGGCCGTGCCTCCGCACCGCAAAAACAGTACCTTTTTTGCGCTGCGGACCCTCGGATGCGTATCACGGACCCCATTCAAGTGAATGGGTCCGCGATCCGCATGCGGTGGCCCCACGGTCAGTGCCCGTGCATTCCGGACCGCAGTTTGTGGGCACAGCCAGCACACGCTCGTGTGCATGAGCCCTTAGGGGGAGTAAAACTGGGAGAGTCACTTGTTGAGAAGGATCTGGGTGTATTAGTAGATCATAGACTAAATAACAGCATGCTATGCTAGTCAGCTGCCTCTAAGGCCAACAGAATTTTGTCTTGTATTAAAAGAGGTATGGACTCGCGGGACAGTGATGTAATATTGCCACTATACAAAGCGTTGGTGCGGCCTCAACTGGAATACGCAATTCAGTTCTGGGCACCAGTCCATAAACAGGTTGCCCTGGAGTTAGAAAAATTCCCAAAGAGAGCAACTAAACTCTTAAAGGGCCTGAAAGATCTTAGTTTTACGCAAAGATTAAATTAAATGATTTAATTACGACTCTGTCCCGTCCCCATTATAGTGAATGGGAACAGACCGTAGTTCTGGCCACAGACGTGCACTAGCGGCAGCACAAATCCGGCAGGCTGTTCACCCACTACGACTGTGAAAAAAAAGATTCGGTCATAAGAGGCAACAAGCATTCTTTACAGTAAGATCTGTGAATCTCTGGAATAGCCTGCCGCAGGAGCTGGTCACACCAAATATAGTAGATGGCTTCAAAAAGGGTTTAGATGACTTTTTAATTCAAATTAACATTGAGGCTTATGACAATGTATAGAAATCTTGTTCTACTCACCCTTTCTCTTTGACCCAACCCCTTTTTAAAAGGAAGATGGACATTGATCCAGGGATCGATATAGCAGGATTACAGGTTGGACTTGATGGACTTTTGTCTTTTTCCAACCTTAACAACTATGTAAATATGTAAATTTATGGTCCCCACCGTAAAAGTTGGAAAGGGCCACCCAGAAAGTAAAAAATAGCCATCTCTTTGGCACTTTGCTTAAATACATAACCACTGTGGGCACAGCGTCAGGTCATAGTGCATGCCTATGTGTACTACATCCTGATGCTGTGCACAGTCAAGACACAGTGCAGCATGGTGCCCGGAAAAAGATCAGGTAGGGTAAGTAGAGCCAGCATGGCACTTCCCTCACCGCTCCCCTCGCCTCCTGCATGCTGATGACCCCTTCCATAATGTCCGGTCATTAGCATTCAGACTATAAGACGCACTGCCATTTTCCCTCCATATATCAGTACATATTGTACGTTATCTATCTCTGTCTATATAACTACCTATAATCTATCTATCTCATATCTATCTATCTATCTATCTATCTATCTATCTATCTATCTATTTCTACTGTATATCTATCTATCTATCTATCTATCTATGTCTATCTAACTACCTATCATCCATATGTTTGCATTGTTTGTTTGCCATCTCTCGGCATGAAAATTGAGCACGGTGAAGAGAAGCTGCTCATTGCAGCCGCACAGTGACAGCTGGTGCACATCGCCTTTTCAAGTCTGCACAAAGCACAGTCTGGGTTTTTTCATAAACAGTCTTTCCTTTTTCCCTCCCATCGATTCTTTTTTGTGAGCTGATTTTAGCAATTACCTAATTTTTCACAGTGAACACAGCAGCAAGGAGCTTTGTATAATTGTATGTTTTATTTTTATGGAATAATTTGCTTGACATTATGTCTGTCTCCAGCAATGTTTTGCAAGTTTGTGTGAAAATTACTACATAAAATTGCACCTTTTACAAAATAGAAGCTTGTATTAAAAATCCACTTCACCGTATCACCCTGGGGAGATTGGTTTGCAAATTTATATGTTACATTCTCGTGATACATAAACTGCATAAAGTTAATATAATGCAAAACATTTCTTTCTGTGACATACTTATAACATCTCTTGCAAGCAACCGACAGATCAGTATTAACCCTCTTGCTGCCAGGGGTGTTAGGGCATTTTGCACTACTAGTAGGTAGGGTAATTTTCACGCTTTTGATATATACAAACAAAACCTAAATTACAAAAAAAATCATACAAATCCCCCACACCCATACACACAGTCAAGTCACATTATTAAGACCACTTCCTACTTTCGACATCGGCATAGAGAGAAGTCACATGAATGGCTTGGTGGGTACGTGTGTGTGGTGTGTGATAGGTTGCTTCTGTGTTGAAAGTGTTGAAAGTGTACTGTGAGTGAACAAATAGCTCCAGAGCACCATGTTCCATTGCTGATTGTCTTCCCTGGGGCAGATGGGATCTTCCAGCAAGACAATGTGACATGAATAGAAATGCCCAACATTGGTTATAAGAGCATGACCAAGACTTCCAAGTACTACCCTGGCCTCCTAATTACCCATAATTGAACCCAGTAAAGCACTGCACTACAGTTAGGCTTCATTCACACGACCGTATTTTGTTTCCGTGTCCGTTCCGTTTTTTTTGTGGACCGTACATGGAACCATTCATTTCAATGGATCCGCAAAAAAAACAGAAGGTACTCCGTATGCATTCCGTTTCCGTATGTCCGTATTTCCGTTCCGCAAAAAAGATAGAACATGTCCTATTCTTGTCCGTTTTGCTGACAAAGATAGGCATTGTTACAATGGATCCGCAAAAAAAACAGAAACACGGATACCATACGGAACGTCATCCGTTTTTTTTGCGGATCCGCAATTTGCGGACCGCAAAACACATACGGTCGTGTGAATGAAGCCTTAGCATGGGTCCATATATCTGTGACAACCTACCAGGAACCTATTGAGTCACTTCCAGACCATCTAGTTGCTGTCTGCGCTGCACGCGGCACTTACTTTGGATATTAGCTGGTGGTCAAAATAATGTGTCTTGACTGTGTATATTCTGAAAGCATACACCTGGCAAATTGTTAAAATGCCACTCTTCGCCTTATACATAAAGATGCAATTTTTATCAGATTAAAATTTTTCAAATAAATTGCATGAAAGTTGATATTAGCAGGAAAGTGTGTGATCTGAGCTAAAGTAAAAGTTCTACATTCATAAAGTTCATACATACAGTACCACGTAGGCCTAAATTTACACACAAATCTTCAAGAACAACAATAATCTGGTTTAAATTGGTTTTAATTAAGAACAACCTAGAAAATACAAGGGGTATAAATATATATGGTACCTTGAAAAGTAGGTGCACCCCAAAAGAGCACTGTGCATAAAAGTACACAATAATGATTAATACACACAACCACCTTCGTGCAACATCACAGCAAACAGTGAAAAAATGCCTAAAATTTAAAATGCGCAGCTGAAATAAGTAATCTAGTAGAGTCCTGTAAAATATAATCTGCAAAAAAAAGATGAAAGAAATTCATACGTAACACATATCTTACATTCTCTGCTGCATGCATTAATGAAATGCAAAAACCCCAGGAATGTGCCCAACAACTTATGCATGCAATTATGGGGTCTTATATAGAAATATCATTTTCTATTCTCCTGTGCATACTTTAATCTTAATTAAAAATTATAAATCCCTAAACCTAATATAATGCATTAACTAACCTGGACAGAGGGGCAGCTGTGGATGTAGTGTTTCTGGATTTTGAAAAAGCTTTTGATACTGTCCCTCACGTTTAATAGATAAAGTAAGGTCTATAGGCTTGGAAAGTATAGATTGTAATTGGATTGAAAAGCTGAAGGTCCATGTCCAGAGAGTTGTGGTCAATGATTCCTATTCAGAATTATCTTGGGTTATAAGTACCCAATGGTTCAGTGTTGGGTCCTCTATTATTTAATTTATGTATTAATTATATTGAGGATGGGATTAATAGCAACTTTTTTATTTTTCCAGATGACACTAAGCTGTGTAATACTGTACAGTCTATGGAAGATGTCCATAAACTACAAGCTGACTTGAACACTCTGAGTGATTGGGCATCAACTTGGCAAATGAGGTTCAATGTGGATAAATGTAAAATTATGTATCTTGGTAGTAATAATCTCTGGGCATCATATGTCCTAGGGGATGTAACACTGGGAGAGTCGCTTATAGAGAAGGATTTGGGTGTCCTTGTAGATTAAATAACAGCATACAATGTCAATCAGCTGCTTCTAAGGCCACAGGGATATTGTCATGTATTAAAAGAGGCATGGACTCACGGGGGAGGAATGTAATATTACCACTTTACAAAGCGTTCATCTGGAATATGCAGTTCAGTTCTGGGTGCCAGTCCATAGAAAGGATGCTCTGCAGCTGGAAAATGTACGGAGGAGAGTGACTTAACTGATAAGGGGCCTGGAGGGTCTTAGTTTTGAAGAAAGATTAAAAGAATTTAATTTATTTAGTCTCGAGAAGAGACGTCAAAGGGGGACATGATTAACCTATACAAATATATAAATGGGCCATACAAAAAATATGGTAAAAAAACGTTCCATGTAAAATGCCGTCAAAGGACAAGGGGGCACTGCCTGCGACTGGAGAAGAAAAAATTCAGTCTCCAGAAGCGTCAAAGCTTTTTTACTGTAAGAACTGATGAATTCTCAAAAGTAAATGACATTAATGCTCATGAAAATGTGTAGAAATCTAAGTCTCAGTTCCTTGTGGGATTCACGTTCCCACCTATCCCTTGGTTGAACTTGATGGACTTCCGTCTTTTTGCAACCATATTAACTTTCTAACTAAGGTCACTTTCAGATGGACATAATACAGATGCTTTATTGCATTATGGACTGAACACCTGAACCTCCTGCGGTTCCTCAGAAAATTAGTTAGAGGCCCATAACTCTGGTTCTGATGAACAGAGGGAAATCTGAGAGGTGCCTCCATATTATGGGCATAAAAAAAGCCCCAGTATTACACCTGTCTGAAAAACTGAAACTGAAAAACAAAACTATTTTGTTTGTAAAATTAAATGAAAAGGATTGTTTCTTGGCGACAGTCAGTGAGTAAAAATGTCTTTTTTGACTGATGAAAATATTTTTCATAGATGTATAAAATAAAGCAATATATTAGATATTTCTCGGTAGTGATATTTGTTATTGCTATTGCTGTAATGTCTAACATATATCACTAGAGAAGCAGTCAATGTATTTTAGGCTAAAGATGGAGTATGGACAGGATAGGGACAGTGTAAAATGTAAAGTTTGATGCTGTGATCTGGACACTGGTAAATGTCTGGGTCATTGCATAAATAAATGGCAGTTATGCACATGGGGAGATTAGATGAGCAAGCACTCATTTTCTCACTCCCTGGAACTAAAAGGCCCCCCATGCTTTCTGACTGATGGGGAGAGGAATTAAAAAGATTCACAGAAATGCATGTTACCCACTCCCTGGGGTTGTGTACGTTTATACAGGAAGAGGAGGATCCATTTCTCTCCTACTCTTCCTTCAGCCTGTCAGCACGTCTCCCACTAGACTATCTTCTCCTCCATGCTAGCCGAGATCATAGCCAGCTGTAGGGAAGGGGGAAGCGGGTAGTTTGACCTGAATGTATCTCAGGATGTATAACAGCTGACAATCTAAGCTTTCAATCAAGACCAGGATTACAGTGCAAACATGAATAAATACAATATACATCCTTTAGAAATGGGTCAGGAGTGCAAGCTGTATAGACCTTCAGCTATCACTCCTGACCCAATTTCTAGAGGCTGTATATTGGGCTGTAGCGCAGCTAGCACTGCATCATCAATGCTCTAGCTGTTATATAGCCTGACATATAGCCATCAGTAGCAAGGATGAGATATGTTCTTAACTAGTGAAGTTCCACCCTGCAACGATGTATGAGATAAGTCATTAGCAGAGAAAGCTTTAAAGGCTATGGACACTTTTGGAGCCATTTTACATGTATTTTTGGCTAAAAGAAGAAACATGTTTGTAATAGGTTTCTGTTAACAATTCTGCTTCATTTGGTATCTGTATCTTCAACAGATGGGCTTGTAACAGTCAAAATGGACGGCAAATCTTGATCTCAAACTAAATAATAAAGGTGGCAACACTATGCCAAAGGATATAAAAATATAAATTCAACTTTATTAGTAAATCATGAAAAGTACATATAAAATCCATATAAATATTGAGGGACAGATATAAACCATGCAAAAACAATGCTACCACATATATTAAGAGTACCCTAGCACAATCATAAGTACTGCATAAAAATAACACTGATGGGGTTACAATGAAGTGACACCTATAAGGCTACATTCACACAACCGTATGTGTTTTGCAGTACGCAAATTGCAGATCCGCAAAAAAAAAAACAGATGACGTCTGTATGGCATCCGTTTTTTTGCGGATCCATTGTAATTGTAACAATGCCTATCCTTGTCCGCAAAACGGACAAGAATAGGACATGTTCTATTTTTTTTGCGGGGCTACGGAACGGACATACAGATGTGGAAAGTACACAGTATGGTGTTCACATTTTTTGCGGACCCATTGAAATGAATCCGCCAAAAAAGAGGGACGGACACGGAAACAAAATACGTTTGTCTAAATGTAGCCTGAGGGATATTTAAAGCCTCAATCATAGCAAATTTGCACTTAATAACTAGTATGATATGCAGGACAAATGTGGTGTTACCAGCTACCCCACTGTACATCTCTACCTCCAAGTTTCCTCAACCCAATGGGTTGTATGTAGTCTTCACTATTGTCTAATATTGTGAAAGGGTACTATCAATATATGTTGTAGCACAGTTTTTTGCATGGGTTATGTTTGTCCCTCAATATATATGTGGATTTTATATGTGTTTTACATAATTTTACTAATAAAAATTAATTTTTATATTCTGTGGCATGGTGATGTGACCTTTATTATTGATGGTTTTATCTACGGCTTCTATGTATCACAGTCAATAGCAGCTGCAGAATGCTGTTGTGCATCCAAATCAACAATAAAAAGGTTAAAAGGCATTCATAGCCTTAAAGGTGCATATATATATATATATATCCTTTCTTTTGTTTTGTGATTGGATTTTGGACACCAATGAGCATAGTATAATATTAACATTGATTATGTGTAGAAACATGGAATTATTACGGTATCTTTCTTGTCTTGAGTTATAATTATGCTCTGAAACAAACACTGCAGCAATTAATACATACGTACTGTCTTGTCTGCCTCAAACACATGCAGATGTTCTGCTTGGTTAAATTTAATTTCAGGACCCCAGCACCTCAAAGTATGAGGGTTCCCTAAGCTATTGTGCTGCCTATGGTTATGCCTGCTAGAAGGTTTGGTCTTTTTGCTGTACAGCTTCTGCATCCTAAGAGGGTGCTGTACTGGTTCACATGTGTTTGAGAGGTCACACAATGTCCTCCATCCCTGTGCATCACAAAGGTACATTGCAGTTACTACCACATTACAAAGCCAAGGGCATCCAAACTACTGCCACTGAAGCAGGGCCGGCCTTAGGGTAGATGGCGCCCTGTGCGAAACTTTCTCTCGGCGCCCCCCCCATTTATATATATATTTACTTAAAGAAGTATGTGTGCCATCCCATCTCCATTATCCCATACATAAAAATATAGTGACAGTACTAACGTCATACAGTATAGAGCTATAAATAGAGTGTAGAGATATATAGAGTGATATAGGACTGTATAGAGAGCTATAAATACAGTGCAGAGATATATAGAGTAGTACATTGTATTTATAGCTCTCTATACTGTCCTATATCACACTATATATCTCTGCACTGTATTTATAGCTTTCTATACTGTCCTATATCACACTATATATCTCTGCACTGTATTTATAGCTTTCTATATTGTCCTATATCACTCTATTCTCTATATATCTCTGCACTGTATTTATAGCTCTATACAGTCTGACTTGGAGTCTTAAGTATATGGATGGGGCCTTAAGTATATGGATGGGGCCTTAAGTATACAGGTGGGCCCTTGGGCGATACAGTCTCAGAGGGCCCACTTACAGAGTGATAACTATCTGTGTATAGATAATATAGTAGATGTCCCCTGCAGTCCTTTGTAACTGTAGAGGTAACACAGTGATGGCTATCTGAGTATAGAAAATGTAGTAGTGTTACCTGCAGTCCTGTGTAAAATCACAGATAACACTAGTACTGATAATGTGGTACTACCACAGATCAGCGTCTTGTGCCCAATCAGACCTCAGATCAGCGTCTTGTGCCCCCATCAGACCTCAGATCAGGATTTTGTGCCCCCATCAGACCTCAGATCAACACAATGTGCCCCCATCAGACCTCAGGTCAGCGTCTTGTGCCCCCATCAGACCTCAGGTCAGCGTCTTGTGCCCCCATCAGACCTCAGGTCAGCGTCTTGTGCCCCCATCAGACCTCAGATCAGCGTCTTGTGCCCCCATCAGACCTCAGGTCAGCGTCTTGTGCCCCCATCAGACCTCAGATCAACACAATGTGCCCCATCAGACCTCAGGTCAGCATCTTGTGCCCCCATCAGACCTCAGGTCAGCGTCTTGTGCCCCCATCAGACCTCAGGTCAGCGTCTTGTGCCCCCATCAGACCTCAGATCAGCGTCTTGTGCCCCCATCAGACCTCAGATCAGCGTCTTGTGCCCCCATCAGACCTCAGGTCAGCGTCTTGTGCCCCATCAGACCTCAGGTCAGCGTCTTGTGCCCCCATAAGACTGCTACGTCAGGTCACAGTGCGCGCCGGCAGGGAAGACAGTGGAGCGCGGAACCTGATGGACGTAACCTGTGACGCAGAACAGGTAAGTATGTTTTTTTTAAAGTGGCTGGGTGGGCTGATCTGAGGTCTGAGGGGGGGCACAAGACGCTGTACAGGAGCAGGCCGGGCCATTAAGGGGGCGCTCTGGCAGGGCGCCCCCTTAACTGGCCGGGAGTGAAGCGCCCTGTGCAACCGCACGGGTCGCACACCCCAAAGGCCGGGGTGTATATGGATGGGGCCTTAAGTATATGGATGGGGCCTTAAGTATACAGGTGGGCCCTTGGGCGATACAGTCTCAGAGGGCCCACTTACAGAGTGATAACTATCTGTGTATAGATAATATAGTAGATGTCCCCTGCAGTCCTTTGTAACTGTAGAGGTAACACAGTGATGGCTATCTGAGTATAGAAAATGTAGTAGTGTTACCTGCAGTCCTGTGTAAAATCACAGATAACACTAGTACTGATAATGTGGTACTACCACAGATCAGCGTCTTGTGCCCCCATCAGACCTCAGATCAGAGTCTTGTGTCCCCATCAGACCTCAGATCAACACAATGTGCCCCCATCAGACCTCAGATCAGCGTCTTGTGCCCAATCAGACCTCAGATCAGCGTCTTGTGCCCCCATCAGACCTCAGATCAGGATTTTGTGCCCCCATCAGACCTCAGATCAACACAATGTGCCCCCATCAGACCTCAGGTCAGCGTCTTGTGCCCCCATCAGACCTCAGGTCAGCGTCTTGTGCCCCCATCAGACCTCAGGTCAGCGTCTTGTGCCCCCATCAGACCTCAGATCAGCGTCTTGTGCCCCATCAGACCTCAGGTCAGCGTCTTGTGCCCCCATCAGACCTCAGGTCAGCGTCTTGTGCCCCCATCAGACCTCAGATCAGCGTCTTGTGCCCCCATCAGACCTCAGGTCAGCGTCTTGTGCCCCCATCAGACCTCAGATCAACACAATGTGCCCCCATCAGACCTCAGATCAGCGTCTTGTGCCCCCATCAGACCTCAGGTCAGCGTCTTGTACCCCCATCAGACCTCAGGTCAGCGTCTTGTGCCCCATCAGACCTCAGGTCAGCGTCTTGTGCCCCCATAAGACTGCTGCGTCAGGTCACAGTGCGCGCCGGCAGGGAAGACAGTGGAGCGCGGAACCTGATGGACGTAACCTGTGACGCAGAACAGGTAAGTATGTTTTTTTTAAAGTGGCTGGGTGGGCTGATCTGAGGTCTGAGGGGGGGCACAAGACGCTGTACAGGAGCAGGCCGGGCCATTAAGGGGGCGCTCTGGCAGGGCGCCCCCTTAACTGGCCGGGAGTGAAGCGCCCTGTGCAACCGCACGGGTCGCACACCCCAAAGGCCGGGGTGTATATGGATGGGGCCTTAAGTATATGGATGGGGCCTTAAGTATACAGGTGGGCCCTTGGGCGATACAGTCTCAGAGGGCCCACTTACAGAGTGATAACTATCTGTGTATAGATAATATAGTAGATGTCCCCTGCAGTCCTTTGTAACTGTAGAGGTAACACAGTGATGGCTATCTGAGTATAGAAAATGTAGTAGTGTTACCTGCAGTCCTGTGTAAAATCACAGATAACACTAGTACTGATAATGTGGTACTACCACAGATCAGCGTCTTGTGCCCCCATCAGACCTCAGATCAGAGTCTTGTGTCCCCATCAGACCTCAGATCAACACAATGTGCCCCCATCAGACCTCAGATCAGCGTCTTGTGCCCAATCAGACCTCAGATCAGCGTCTTGTGCCCCCATCAGACCTCAGATCAGGATTTTGTGCCCCCATCAGACCTCAGATCAACACAATGTGCCCCCATCAGACCTCAGGTCAGCGTCTTGTGCCCCCATCAGACCTCAGGTCAGCGTCTTGTGCCCCCATCAGACCTCAGGTCAGCGTCTTGTGCCTCCATCAGACCTCAGATCAGCGTCTTGTGCCCCCATCAGACCTCAGGTCAGCGTCTTGTGCCCCCATCAGACCTCAGGTCAGCGTCTTGTGCCCCCATCAGACCTCAGATCAGCGTCTTGTGCCCCCATCAGACCTCAGGTCAGCGTCTTGTGCCCCCATCAGACCTCAGATCAACACAATGTGCCCCATCAGACCTCAGATCAGCGTCTTGTGCCCCCATCAGACCTCAGGTCAGCGTCTTGTGCCCCCATCAGACCTCAGGTCAGCGTCTTGTGCCCCATCAGACCTCAGGTCAGCGTCTTGTGCCCCCATAAGACTGCTGCGTCAGGTCATAGTGCGCGCCGGCAGGGAAGACAGTGGAGCGCGGAACCTGATGGACGTAACCTGTGACGCAGAACAGGTAAGTATGTTTTTTTTAAAGTGGCTGGGTGGGCTGATCTGAGGTCTGAGGGGGGGCACAAGACGCTGTACAGGAGCAGGCCGGGCCATTAAGGGGGCGCTCTGGCAGGGCGCCCCCTTAACTGGCCGGGAGTGAAGCGCCCTGTGCAACCGCACGGGTCGCACACCCCAAAGGCCGGCCCTGCACTGAAGACATAGAAGGAAAAATGTCAACTTTTCCTGTTACTGAATGAGTGTAAAATATGCAATCTCAAGGGAACACAATCATTTTGGTGGTAGCGAGTACTAGTCTTTTCACGGTGTGTAAATTGATTCATCTATCATATATATTAAATGAGGTAAGAATTTATTTGGCCTACTAAAAATATCTAACAATTATATACGCTGATAAATTCAGTGAGGACTGTGCTTTAGATTTCACTGGAATAAGTGGATCCCGCTGATAAAGATCCATAGGCAGATTAAAGGGGTTTTCACATCTCGTAAAGTGATGGCATATCTAACATATCTAGGTCTGACTGTCTAGACCCCCACTGATCCTAAGAATGGAGGTTCCACAGCATTGGTTTAGTGGCCTTCAAAGTTTTTCCTTGCACAGCAGTGCTCCTGGTTCATCTTAAAGTCTGCAGGAAACTTATTATATGAATAGATTTTTTATTGCAGCATTCCTACTTGCTCAGCATCACAAAGCTGCTAAAAATAGGCAAGAAACCTCAGGGCAACATCAGCATTAATTCTAATATTGCAATTCTAGGTTATGACCGACTAACAGAAATTGCAAGACTCCTGCTGGTAAACCATTGATCAGTTGCTTTATATTGAACTATTTTGTAGTATCCAGCATTGTAGGCTTTTATTACTATATATATTTGTATTGGTTATAGGAAGTTAACGTTATAGAGCAAGATACAAGGCAGTATTTACCATGTTGACACATTGGCCAGTAATATGTACATTTTCCCCACACATAAATGGGAATTTATCTGCAATTCTATCAAGTTTATACATATTCTTATATGCTATGGTCACATATACACTGAATTTATTATTGTTCATTTTTTTCCAAAATGCAAAATCAAGCAACTTTCTAAATAGTCCTGCACTCGCATCATGTGTTTTAGCTGCTGGCACTTTTGAGTCTGGCATAAATCAGTCAGAGCAATACTGCTGTTTCCGATGGCTCTCTCTGCTCTCCCCCTCCCTTCTCTCAATGTCAGATATAGCAGAAAGAGGTTGTGCACAGTGGAGAGAGGGGAAAGGCTCCAAGGAGGGCAGTAGGATATAATCCAGCACTCAGGAGAAAACTTGATATTTTTGTTAATCCACATTAAAATGTATCATCCGCGGATAGACATAAGATGTACAACAGAACAAAGGTAGAAATTATGAATGACCAATTTTACACTTATATCCTAGATTCATTAAGGACCATGTAAATGGATATATATATATCTATATATATATATACATGTATATAAGGAACACTTACCCAAAGTCTGGTATATGATGGTATGATGAGAAGACTCCACCAGGAAAAGCCTATAATGTGAACTTGGTCAGTGGATTTAATATCAATTTCTAAAAAAAAAATAGCAAAACATATACACATATAAAATTATGATTTCTAGGAATAGGTATATATAACTTATATATATATATATATATATATATATATATATATATATATACTATATACTTATATATAAGGTTATAACTAGTGTTGCTTGAGCACCAAAGTGCTTGTGTGCTCTGGTAGAACACTTGGTGATGCTTGAGTGCTCTACAGAGCACCCGAGCACAATGTAAGTCAACGGAAGAAGACCAGGCACCCCCTGCTCGGATGAGGGGAGGGTGTCGGGTTCATAGGAAAAGGTCAGAATCGCAAATTCTCCTCTTTCACTCGTTAAAGTACGCTAATTAACTGAATTCGTACGCATTAGCGCACAATGCGTTAGTGTACAATGCATATTAGCATACATGCGTACAAGGCGCATTAGCGTACAATGCGTAACATTAGCATGAGCATGCTCGCTCAACACTAGTTATAACTAATCTTATATGATTCAAAAACATTCCAAAAACTGTAGAAAAAAATGCATGTATAACTCCATGAATAATATAACATTTATGTAATGCAAAATCCAAAATGCAAAATTCAAAAAGCTTCACAATATTGCACAGTTAATCCCCCCTCCCCAATTCTCATAACTGAAATAATTAAAGGGTTTCTGTCATCAACTTTTCCCCTAATAAACAGGATGACATTTGCAATGTGCAAATGTCACCTGATGCCAAATATGTTAGGCATTTTACTCCTAGTGTCGCCGTTTTTGTGAAATTTTAACTTTTATTATATGTAAATTAGCCTACTAGGAGCAGGGGGGGGGCGGTAACCCTGCTCCTAGAGGCACCGTTTCCCCACCTTCAATAAAGGCTCCTCTGCGTTGATTGACAGGGCCAGGCAGCTCACTCCTTCTGCTGCCGGCCCTGTACGATCCAAATCCTGCGCCTGCGCCGTGCGTCCTTCATTTGGCGCAGGCGCAGTGAGTGTAGCAGGCTCCCGGCTTCCTCACTGCGCCTGTGCTGCCTTCTCTTCCGGGTGTACTGTGACGTCATCGGTGCAGGCGCAGTGAGGAAGCCGGGAGCCTGCTACACTCAATGCGCCTGCGCCGAATGAAGGACGCACGGCGCAGGCGCAGGATTTGGATCATACAGAGCCAGCAGCAGAAGGAGCGAGCTGCTTGGCCCTGTCAATCAATGCAGAGGAGGCGTTATTGAAGGTGGGGAAACAGCACCTCTAGGAGCAGGGTTACCGCCCCCCCTGCTCCTAGTAGCCTAATTTACATATAATAAAAGTTAAAATTTCACAAAAATGGCGACACTGGGAGTAAAATGCCTAACATATTTGACATCAGGTGACATTTGCACATTGCAAATGTCATCCTGTTTAATAGGGTAAAAGTTGATGACAGAAACCCTTTAATAGATCCATTAAGGACATAAATAAAATGTTGTACTCCATTGGATTCATTCTGTTTTTTGGATTCTCTATGTTATTTAGATGTTCAAGAATGCAAACATTAAGCTTTCTGGATGTACAGCTGATGTACGGTATGCCAACTGTCAATCAATGCATGTTATCATATATATGATTTATTCTGTGTTATAATTATGGTAACCACTAAGGTAAAATTCCTGGTGTCTTCTTCAAGTCCTTTCCTACTGTAACAAAATGACGCATTTTGCATGGATATATTATCCACGGTGGTAGAAGCTCTTATGTAACCATGTTGTATTGGGCCTACAAGTTGAAAACATAGAGAGGAGAAAAACCCGGCCTAGCATAGGTCTCTTATGTACTATTTGGCAGGCACAGTGATTTTTGGAGCTGGCAGAATGACATGATCACCCTATGGCAGTTTGCTCATTCATTGGGTGATCACCGACACCTGTTACTTAGGCCAATAATTGGCAACAAGCATTTATAAAAATGCTCATCCCCGATAATCTGCCAGATCATTGCTCCATGTAAAAGGAGCTTTACTTATTCTTACTGTCCTGTAATAGGCTCTGAGGCGATAACATATAGAAATATTATATGCTCTGTCCAACATCCACTTGGGACACCCGCTATTTGTAAGTCATGTCCTAATAGAGTCCATTTCCCTAAATGCTTAAATTGACCATAGTTTCTTCCAGCTGTAATGAATTTCCCCACAATTCCTCATTTAATAGTGTGTTTGGGACGTGCAGCATTCTAGACACAGATCCAGCATGTATAGGGACGTGTCCACATGGGAAAAGTCTGAAACTAGTAGAAGGTCACAAACTGAATATCAGGAGATCTGAAAATGAGTAAAGGAATGATTGTTACAGACTAAAACGTAGTGCAGCTTTTTCTAACCCAATGTAACCACTAATATATTGTAGGGAAAAAAAATGTTTCTATGTCAAAGATGTCCACCGCATTTAAAAGTTCAAATTCAAGAAGAAAAATAATAGCATATCTAGGGTGGCTTAGATCGTAGATTAAAAGGGGTTTTGTGTTTTGGTACAGAAACAGTACCGTCTTGTTCATGGGCTGTGTGTGGTATTGCAGAGTAACCCCATTACAATGAATGAAAATGAGAAATACCCACAAAGCGTATTCACAAGAAGGGTCTTTTTGTGAGAAAAGCAGTCATATTTTTCTTATCTTGGGCAACCCTTGACAGCTTATTTGTGCAAACCCAGCAGGACGGCTAGAGGACCTACTAGACGGAGCAATTGTTGTTTGAATTTTACCAAATTTGAGAAATTATCGTTGCGTGTAAAATCATGCTGTGATCATATATGAGCGATAAATTGTTAATTTTCTGTGGATCAGATGAATCTGCTGGACTGAAAGATTATCGTTAGGCGCCATCACTTTCCCTCATCTAATCAGAAATATACTAGTCGTTAGCAGAACAAGCAACGATTGCAATAATGAGCAAATGGCAAAAAATATTTAGCGATTATTTGTGTAACTGACTTGCAAACGACTCGCTAAATCATCACTTGCCGTTCATTAATGAAAAAATATGTGTCTAATAGGACCCTTATCATTGAAAATGGGAGAAATTATAACAATTAGAAGCACCCTTTATCAATTATTCCACATATTCAAGGTATCGACACATATATAAAATAATCAATGTCACATAAGTAAACTAAAAAGATATAAGCAGTTCCATGGCCTCATGAAAAAGACAAAAATAACATATGGGGCATATTAATGGCAAAAGATATTATATATGAATGTGAACATTATACATTTACCCAGGCATGGGATTCAGCCAGTTCCCTCTGGTTCTCCAGATCCGGTTGTTATTACAGCAGCAGCTGGAGATGAGCCCTTCCATTCCATAGTTTAGCTCCTTCGGCTTTTCAAAAGTTGGGTGGTATGTGTGTGTAGTGTATATATGGTGTATTTATGTATGTGTACCATGTATATGGTGTATTTATGTGTATGTGTGTTGCATATATATGGTGTATGTATATGTAAACATGTGTCGTGGCGCCGTGTGTCCACCGTTGAGTAGGGAACCTGCTCTTAAAAATTTTAATCCTACCCCTACATTTACCATCCTTTACCCCACGACTGTGTAGTATATGGACATTTAGAGACCATAGATATTCATTTAAATCTGGATCCCATGACACAAAAAAGAGCCAGAAGTAGCTTTTGAGCCAAATTTATCCTTATAATCCTTATCATGCTGCTTTGTTGCAGGCACATCTTATCATCAAACCCCACAGTGTTTTATTTTCCAATTATTGATTTCCAAGCTGTTTGCTAGTTCTTAACTAATCTTCTGAGGCCCAAATGGCATGAAATAGAATATCAATCCATCCGGCACATTGCTCTCCTTCTCCAGTGACTTCCATTGTATCCCTGAATTACATAGCTGAATTATTTGCTTTAAGCATTGGCAGCATTACTAGCTTTTTCTACTACCTAAGACCTCATGCACACCACCAATTTTTCATCTGTGTGTTATCCACATTTTTTGCAAAAGTACAAGACAAGTCCAAATTAGGCAATCCACAAAGACACACAGTAGAGGTGAATCAAGCATGAACACAACTTAAGGAGAGTTCACATCACCGTTATTTTTCTGTTCTTCTAATCCATCAGAAGAACAGAAAAACAAACAAAAAAATGGATCCTGTAAAAAAATGCACATTTGGCATCCATTTGAACCATTTCCATCTGAGAACCGTTTTTTTAGACGAAAAAAAGTACTGCATGCAAGATCCACCATCTAAAATAAGGAATCTCAAATGTAAATGGCGCAAACGGATGCCAAATGTGGATAATTGATGCACAGGATCCATTTTTCTACAGGATCCATTTTTTTCCTTATTTTTCTGTTCTTCTGACGGATCAGAAGAACGGAAAAATAACGGTGATGTGAACTCTCTATAAGCCAGATTTCTTTTGCACTAGTTTTGATAAATCTGCCCCACAGTGTGCTAAAACTGCAGCAAAATTTTGGTGCAGAATTTTTACATAGATCAAGTCAACTAACAGATGGTGAGAATTTAGACAAAAGTGTCTAAAGATGCACCAGATTTTTAATATATTATAAATCACTGTGATAAATCTAGTTTAAGGGTAAGGCCACATGGTCAGGTTTCCTGATACAGTTTTGGAAGCCAAAATCAGGAGAGAATTAAAAAAAGAGGACAAGTCATGTCTGTTGTTTATGTTTTTCTTCTTTTTTGAATTCACCCCTGATTTTGGCTTCTAAAACTGCATCCAGGAAACCTGACTGTGTGGCTATAACCTTAAAGGGTTATTCCCATCTTGGACAATGAGGGCATATCGCTAGGATATGCCCCCATTGTCCTATAGGTGCGAGTCCCACCGCTGGGACCCGCACCTATATCGAGAACGGGGCCCTGAAAGTGAAGGAGGGCCCCGTTTTCGATATAGGTGCGGGTCCCAGCGGTGGGAATAACCATTTAAGGCCTCTTTCACACGAGCGTGATGGATTAGGTCCAGATGCGTTCAGGGTGCATTTAGGAAAACTCGCACCATTTTGCAAGCAAGTTCAGTCAGTTTTTGTCTGTGATTGCGTTCAGTTGTTCAGTTTTTTCCGCGCGGGTGTAATGCGTTCTGATGCGTGATAAAAAAGCAACCATCAGTGAAAAACGCATTGCATCCACACTTGCTTGCGGATGCAATGTGTTTTTCACTGAAGCCCCATTCACTTCTATGGGACCAGGGCTGCGTGAAAAACGCAGAATATAGAACATGCTGCGATTTTCACACAATGCAGAAGTGATGCGTGAAAAAAATGAAATGAATGGTTAGGATTCAGTGCGGGTGCTATGCGTTCACGTCACGCATTGCACCTGCACGGAAAACTTGCTCGTGTGAAAGACATCATATAGTGCATGATAATCTCTTTCTAACAAAGCTAGAACCAGCTCTGTACCTCAAATGGATCCATAGATCTCCACAATCATTGCTCTGCTAGATTTATATCACGCTGGCAGCTCAAGGAGAGAGTCTTTTCTGCTAAGGGGGCATGTCCATGCTCTCCCTATCACAACTCAGGATGCAGTTGTAGGATGAAACTGAGCATGTGCAGCCTTCTTAGTGAGCAGGTCAAAGAAATAAGAAAAAACTTACAGCAGGTGGCGCTATACAGATGCATTTTATTGAATAGGTCAGTGGCTATGCTAAATTTTTAATTACATGAAATTACAAAAGTATTCGGATCCAGGTGATGGTTCGAAAACTGTAGAATATTTTTCGTGGGACAACCCCTTTAAGTAATAGACAGGATAAGAAAATGTTTCCCTTATTACTCCATCTGTACATCTGAGGGGGCCATGGAGAATTTTTGAATTATCTGTGGGTTTTTATGAGGATGTTCGTGTGATTGAGAGGAGCATGTCCACTAACATACAAAGGGATTGCTAATAAGGCATTAGAGATGTTTTCCCACCTAATCAAGTGATGGCACATTGTATATATCATCAATTATTGATCTATGGGTGTCTGACTGCTGGAACCCCACTGATCACAAGGAGGAAGGGGCTCCTTTTCTTAAACACCACACCCGATGAGACACCGTGCAGAGAACTACAGAACTACAGAACTACAGCACTGGCCATTTAAGTTGGGGGCCAAACTGTCCCCCACCAGTCAGCAATTAACTGCATATACTACAGTTAATCTGTCATCTCCCAACTATAAGTTGTAATGTTTCAGTGTGAAGACAGTGAATATAATGTGAAAATACATTTTACAGCTATGTTACTTTGATGTGCACAGACACTTTTTAAAAATTAAGGCAAGACATAAATATATAACCGCTAAATTGGTTTTCTAATGGAAAAGAATAGATGTTTCCAAGTCCCTGCTGGACTCACTTCATTCTGTTATCTAAAAATAGACGTCTTATTCTATTTGGAAAAATGCCTTCCAGAAGATAACAGTTCTCTACAAGGACAGGGTCAAAAAAAAGTCTTTTGTCTGAACAGCACCATAGTTATTACTAGAATGGGCCCAACAGAGGAAATCATTCAGATGGGGCGTATGGCATAGGAGGGGGGGGGACCAGTAACATATTGAGTTGCATTATAACAGCATAATATAGATGCAGTTAGTGTATTATTTAGGTTCATTTACATTTTTACTAAAAAGTGAAATACACTATATGGTCAGAAGTATGTGGACACCCCTCTGTATTATGTTTCGGCCACAGTCATTGCAAGCATATGAAAAAAAATCAAGCACACAGCAATACAGTCTCTGAAATATTACCAGGAGTATTGGTGATACTGAAAAGCGCAATGACTTTAAACGTGAGAATCTCATAGTAATCACTCACTGTCCTATAAGCTCATACAGGCGTGAGGGTCAGCTGTGCCCATACTTTTACCCATACAGAGTCCATACCATACTAGTAACTGGTGTAAAATGGAATCATGCCAAGTATTATTTGGACTTGAAATGCCTTGCTATATTGCCATTGTTTACTTGTGGATTAGCTATAATATTCTAATTGCTGTGAAGAATTACAGTCTTTTGCAGCTATTACCATCTTATTCCAACCGAATAATTCCCTAAATGAGATTTCTAATTTAAATTAATTTAGATACCTAACAGAAATTTAGAACACATTCGGCTTCTGAAATGCAACAACAAATCATATTTGTTTTATTAAAAACTTTCAATTTTAATTGTGTGATTCAGACCAAACATAATTAAAAATAAGACTCCTGTGACTGGTTCAGCAGCTAGGTATCGAGGATCATATTCGGAGACAAAATGATTGAGGCTCAGAGAAGAAAAGGGGGTCATTTATTATCTTTTTTACTCCACTTGTTAGCATACTTATGCCGCAGAGTTTGTCGCAAAGGTGCGGCAAAACGTGCAGCTGTTCCCCATTCGCGCCACTTTTGCAAAATGGCGAAAAAAGGGAGCAAGGCGTGGGTGGGAAAATGGGCAGGCCAGCAGGCCCGTCTCATTCATCATTTTCCACTGCAGTTTTTGGTGTGTAAAATGATCTTAATGTATGCCAGCAAGGGAGCTGGCATAGATTAATGCATGACACACAGCTGGCGAGAGCAAGCACCGTAGTTATGTAGAGGCCGCACAGCGACATAACTTAGGCGCATCCACCGGCAGCACTCAGGGATCATAAATGTCCCCCTTAGTGCATTAAAATGCCACACATTAAATATAGTATATGAAAAATCTTAGGGGGACATTTATGAAGACCGGCGATTTAGGTGCCAGTCTTCATCTCTCCTGCACTGGCGGTTCAACTGCCTCAGTTATGCGGAGGCACTGGCCTCTACATAACTTAGGCAAAATTTACACTTGTCTGAATGTACGTCAGCTCCCTTGCTGGCATAGATTTGGACCATTTTCAGGCGTAGAAAGTGATGAATGAGATGGGCATGCCGGCCAATCCTTTTCTCTGCCCATGGCACGCCCCTTTTTTTTAGACCTGGCGTGGGGAAAAAAAGGGAATAAGATTGCAAATAACCTTTCTGTTTTACAGGGTAGGGCAGCGCTAAAGCCTGCCCATTAGTGCCAGTGACGTCACCAAGCTCACTGCTGGGCGGAATCTTTCGCCTAGCATTCGCTATGGAGAGCCCAGTACGTCACCAGATCTCCATAAAATACCTTTGCCTAGCGTGATTCAGTGCAGGGCAAAGGAAAGCATTGGAGCATTTCATATTAGGGGGGCTACCTGGGTGAAAATGTGGGTATGTCCGGGTTCAGCTCTGAACCTGGACAACCCCTTTAATAAGAGGCATATGCCTTTTAAAAATTGTAGCGCATTTCACACCAGTACAGGACAAATTCAGGCCAGCGTACACAACTCAGATCTTAATAAATCTCCCCCTATGTGTCTGGTTGACTGGAAACTTGATTTAAAAAGAACCAGTAAGCAGGAAATGCAGAGCGACCGGCAGGCAGAGGGTTACAGAGCAGGAAGAGCTGAGCAGATTGATATATAGTTTTGTAGGTAAAGAGTCAGCTAAACTGGCAATTTATACATTTAAATCTCTTTTTCTGACTTCAGTTGTACACAATGGCCATCTTTTCAGTGAATAACATCTCTATACACTCTTACAGAGAGAATACTATTAATCACTGATAAGATGGCCCCATGTACAACTTAAGTCAGAAAGAGCAGAGTTTTACTAAATATTTCCCCATAAAACTGTATATCAATCTGCTCAACTCTTTCTGTTCATCCAAGTGCCAACCTACTGAAAATATACAGTTACTAATACTTACTAACCATTAAAATGCTTTAGCTGGTCATACACATTTGTTGTATAACAGTCTATACTGCCAGTTCAGCGACTGACTGACCATGTAATGTGTAAGAGGGACTCCTGATTCTACCCTGAGAACAAAGATCGGTTGTTTGACTTCAACATGCCCAGTCCTGTTCATAACACATGCACGCTCAGCCGAGCCAAGTATAAATGTATATGAGCCAGGAGGCATAGCTGTCGGTCAACCGAGTGTTCAGACGACAAGATTATTGTGTGTATGGCCAACTTTACATTCGGTCCTATCCTGCTGACAAATCTGTTATATAGTATGCTCTGACTAAACAAAAATGAGTAACATGGCAGAAGTAATATAATGCTTTACTTTGTGGTTCACTATGGAAAATCCTGTCCCTAATAGTAGCTGAACTACTGGATATTGCCTGAAATAAAACCTGGTATTTTAGAGAGAAAGCGAAAGCCACCTATTGACGTATTCCATTATTGTGGATGCCTCATATGTAAGTAATGTACTGATGTTGAGGAGTACATTAGGAACAGGAAAGTAGCGGTACATTAGAGAATTAGGGCTGTCTAATGCTCTGCTACTGCAGGCATGTGTTTATATCCCAAAAGAAAACCTTGAAGTGACACAGAGCTGTACTTTACGCTAAAAGGTCTGCTATTATCCTGTTTCTATGTCTTTCCACTTTTCTGTAGTTTGCGGTATTCTTTATGCAGTGTTGTTCCCTTCCATTGACAAATACTGCAGCCTTCTTCTCCTCAAACATAAAAGGCCACTGACACAATAGATTGCATTTAATTGCCTGTGTAGGGAGGAACATGCCCATCTGTAACAAGCCTTTTACATAAGGTCAATGGCTTTAGCTTTAAAGGAACATTTCCATCAGAAATGGTGCTTTTAAGTCAATATACATACAACAAAAACATATTTTTTTTATATATGGCTTTGAAAAGTAAAGTTACAAAATAAAGTGCTTCTGTAGCAGACAGCACAAATGATTAAAACACACGTATAGATAGGTAAGCCATAGTTAGTTTACATCTGCTGTGAGGGGAACATATAAGACTGAGTTCACACTTCAGTTATTTGGTCAGTTATTTCCTACAGTTAGGGCTCATTCACATGACCATATCAATGGGTCTACAAAAAAAAAAACAACACACGCCCACCAAAATACACCAGCCAAAACCAGGTGCGGGTCAAAAACACAGAACAGGTATAGATCTTTCCCTTATACCTTATCTCTGTGTAGGCTTCATTACTGGTTTTGGCTCACAATAACTGAGAGAAATAACTGAAGTGTGAACTCAGCCTTATCTGTTAGTATAATTGTAGATGTAGTATTTAGGATGACAGTACAATAGCTCAAATGTTTTCTTGATAAGCCTAGATAAAGATGCCCACAGAAGACATTGCTCTTATCAGTGTAATGTGTGATTCTCTAATTGAGTCAGTCGTCCCCTTCCCTCTCAGTCATGGTCTGACTTGGAAAGTCCAGCGATGCTGTTTGTCATGCTAAACTTTGAAACAAAGAGGAAGTTAAAGAACCGGGATAGGAAGTAGACTACATGGAGTAACTTCAAAAATCATGTGCAGAAAACCATCCACCTATTTTTTTTGTTGTTGTTGTTAAAAAAATTACATAGAATAGCCACATACAGTATAACTTATTAATACTTGATAGGTGTCCCTTTAACAATCCTTTAGCGAACCTTAATGATGTGTAACTTATATCTAGTCAATAACAATGACCTGAGCATAGAAATGAAATAAAGTCTTACTAGAGGTGTAACTAGACTCTTGTTCCTTGTTGCAAAATGTGTAACAGGGAACTCCTAAATGTCACATGAAGTTTAGCGTAAAGAGGGACCAAGGCTCATTTAGAACTGCAACATTTGCTCTACCTATTCTTTAATCTTTGGCCAACCAAATGTTCCAATAGAGTACATAATGAATGTTGCAGCTCATCTGAGCCCATCGTTGCTGACTTTGAGTTAAACAATAGATTTTTACATTTGTAGTGGACAATTCTAGTGTATTGAAGTTCTATGGCAACTGGTATTGATCCCATAGATGTGTTTAAGGAGGACCCATTGCCTTTCTTTTTTGTTTCCACTTTTTGGTACTTTATCACAACCACCTTCCCATCTTGTCTATTTGAACAATCAATCTGGCAATTTTTATTTTTTTAGCGTTTTCACTGTTTAATGGGGTTCTCTAGAATTAAGAAAATAAAAATACTTAAATATTACTTTATTATAAATATATTCCCCAATACCTTTCATTAGTTATAATGGCTCTTGTCTGGGGAGCTGTCCTATTAGTACTTACAAAACCTGTCCTAATCACACAGCAGGACAAGTTACTTCAGAGCACTGAGGTAAAGAGCTTCCTCATCCTTTTCTCTGCTCTGCTTGTCAGGGATTATGATCCTGAATACAGCTGATAAGATATTCAGCTGAATCTCTGTAGGAATGGAGTTCATGAGGAGACATGAAGTACAGAGAGGGTAGACAGAACAGATTGTGGTAATGGAGATTGCATACAAGTGGTGCTGCTCATTATCCTCATCCCCACCATTATCCCTGTACTTCATGTCTCCTCATGAGCTCCATTCCTACAGAGATTCATCTGAAGATCCTATCAGCTGTATTCAGGATCATAATCCCTGACAAGCAGAACAGAGAGGAGGACGAGGCAGCTCTTTACCTCAGTGTTGTGAAGTAACTTGTCCTGCTGTGTGACTAGGACTGTTTTTGTGTGTACTAATAGGGCAGCGGCCATTTTATTTCTCTTGGTGATTGCTCCCTAGACAAAACATGCCATTATAACTAATGAAAGATATTTAGGAATATATTTATAATAAAGTAATATTTACGTTTTTCCATTTTCTTTATTCCCGGTGCACCCCTTTAAGTACATCAGGTAAATAGCTAAGCAGTTAATTTTTTTTACCATAAATCGATACATTATGTAAGATAATAAACATTATCTCTTTCTTCTCTTATATTACCTATATCTTATATCACCTTTTCCCTTATACCTGGATATTGTGCTGTCTGCAACATATACAGTAGGTCCAAAAAATTCTTCACCCAATGATCAGTGTCTTGGAAATTTATAACATATGTGCACATTTGGGCATATATTTTATTGCTGATGTATAAAACTGATCTAAGTAGTAGTACCTTTGTACATACAATGAATTATTGGATTTAATTAATTCTGTATTATAGCCTAAAGCTGCAGTCACGGTTCTGCAGAGCTCAAATCTCCCAGCAGCATTAAGTGATTAAGATTCAAGCATTGTATTTACTCCCCCCCCCCACAAAAAAATATAAAAACACCACTGCAGTCCATGGTCTGTGCATGGTGCTTTTTTGAATAAGGAATGACTACAATACCCAGCACAATTTTCTCCTTGAACTCATCTTTCAATAAGCCCTAATTTCTTGCACATTGGTCCACATTTACTAATGTGAGTGCACCTAGACTATCTAGCAAGTAGTGCTAAAATGTTGAGCAATTTGGCACATCTAGGTGTAGGTGTCTAATCCGACAAGGAGCGTGGCTTAAAAATTCTGGCATAAAATTCTGTAAAAACAGAATATTACACTAGCAGATCAAGCAGATGATTGTAAAGAGGGAAGCGCTCCTTTCTAGGAATCACCTGCTCGTCAGTGAAGGAAAGCGCTGCAATTGTATGCAGTGATCTCCTCCACAGTATGGGGAGGAGCGATTGCTAATGCCATCACTAGTACCCATACTGAATCCTGAATAGACAGCACAATCTGCTGCCAGCAAAGCATGATTCTCAAACGTGCTGAAAGATTTCCATTGTCCAATGAACACGCGTTTACTCGTTCATCGGGTAATTGGCGGCAGTATTACACTGCCAGATCATAGCTAACAAATGTTCCTATGAACGCTCGTTAGCGATGATCTGGCCAACCATCAACCAGTGTAATATAAGTTTTAGACAAAACTGTATAGACTGAGCCACCATGATAAATCTGGCCTGTCTATGCCATTGATAGAATTAGTAAATCTGTTCCATTGGTCAAATGCCTAGTCAACCCAGTCCTAGTGATGGAGCACTTTGTGGTCATGTCATGCTATGTGACAGTCTCTGTAACCACTGTCAAGGTTACCATAGAGTATTATCATTTTTGAGAAATCTTACTAAGGGGGAGATTTATCAAGACTGGTGCAAAGAAAAACTGCCTTAGTTGCCCAACGCAACCAATCAAGTTTCATCTTTCAATTTTTTTAGAGCTCCCTTGGAAAATATAAGACTCAGTCTCATTGGTTCCTATGGGCAACTAAGCCATATTCCTCCAGTTTTAATAAATCCCCCTCTAAGTATAAACATTGCACACTAAAGCTGCAGTGCCGTAACTACTGGAGAAGCAGGGGAAGCAGCTGCTTTGGGACCCGGGCTGACAAGGGGCCTAGCCACCCAGGAGCAGTGTCTCAGACAACGTAAAAAATACAGTCTTAGTTCCAAGCTGGGCCTGGCCCCTTCACATACTGTACGTTAACGGTCACATTGGCGGGCCGCGCCAGGCCTGTTGTCGATCATCCGTTCATTAAAAGAGGACCGCCCTCCCATTCCTCCCCAGACTGTGCCTGCATAGTGCACCACTCCGCCTGCTAGAGAAAAGCACAAGCCGGCAGGCGCAACGCGCTATGCTAATTAAGCCCGTCCACCAAGTTCCTGACCTAAAGAAGGAGGGAGCGACAGGCAGGAGAAGCAGCGCGGCAGGCAAAAGGAGCAGCACAGTAGTGCACATCACTCGGCTTTTCAGGTATGTGCGCACTCCTGTGCTCCCCTGGCCCTTGCCTGTGCCCCCCTGGTTCCTGCCAGCACCCCCCTGCCTCTTACCTGCAACCCCCTGGCTCTTGCCTGCAGCCACGTTTTGGGCATGAGGAAGAGGCAGGGTAGTGGGCACGCAGGGCAGGGTGGAGTAGAAGAGACTGTGGAGTCCTGGACTCTGTGTGAGACTGGGAGAGTAGAGGAAAGCAGGCCAGGTACAGCAGGTTGCAGGCAGTGTAGCTGCCCCAGCCACCCCAGCCTCCTGTATTATATGCATCTCTGCTATAGTACAGAAGGCTGGCACAAGAAGGAGTAGGCAGAGGCTGGGGTGGCTACCTGCCAGGTACCCATCCCAGCCTTTGCCCACTCCTTCCTGTGCCAGCCTTCTGTAATAAAACATGCGGTACATGGCAGCCTCCCCTCTCTGCTCGCTGTTCTGCCAGCGACTGATGCTTATTTTGGCACTTTTATATATGCGCACGTGATGCCAGGATGGTCCTGGGCTGGCATCGGGTATGCACTTATATGTGCCATAATAAGCACTAGTACACAGCAGAACAGCGGGCAGAAAGGGGAAGCTGCATGTACTGCAAGCTATAGACAGGAGGCTGGCAGAGATTGGGATAAAAATTCAAATAACCCCACTTTGCAATGTTTTAAATAAAGATAAATAAACATAAAAAAAACGTCTTCACTATTAAAATGTAAAAATACTAAAAATACAGTTTTGGTGACCAATTCCCCAACCCCAACCCCCCAACACACACATACACCAATCAAAAAAAATAATAAGGGCCCATTGACACCACTGTATGTCCTCCAAGACTTATGTCCATGAGCGGGCCTTGGGGGGAATGGGGCTTCCGTCCAAAAATTTGCTGTGGGGTCCAGTCACTTCTAGCTACACCCCTGTAAAGCTGGCTATATACATTACATTAATGTTGGCTGATTACACCAATTTGGGTGGGTCCGGCTGACCATCTGTTGTGTAATTGGGACTCCAGACTCTCCTCTGATGGTAGATGTTGGAGAAGAGAAGTAGCAGGATGTTGAATTTCGACAGCTTGATATTTTTCTTTTCACAAGAAATATTCTGTGGCCAGGGACTTCTTCCCTCTCCCCATTCAGAACTGCAGAGCTCACTGTGAATAGGTGGGGGGTATGATAGCTGTTGGTAGAATGCTCACTGATAGCTATCTAATCTAGATTTTACACATATATAGAAAAAAAAATATTTATGATGCAAATCCACTTTAACTTTGTTATGCTCTTCTGTGTAACAACACAACTAGACAAAATAAACTAGAATCAAAGGAATTTTTATTTTGGTTAAAAAAACTATGCAGATTATGAATCCTTTGTCATGGGAAGAGGTCATTTAATGAATAGAAACTAGTATTTACATCACTGTAATATTTAGGCACTCTCCCTTGTGTACCTGGCAAGACATTTTTTGGAATATGTAATTCAGTCTTCTCGGAGGAAAAAGGCATTAATAGAACAACTGTTCTGTGAAGTCTGAACAGAAAGGAGAGATTTCAACAGCCAGTGGCCATTTCTTCACATTAATTTGAAACTCGAAAATAAGTTTTTCCATTTTTATGCAGCTTTGTGCTACTTCCTGACAACTTTATGAACTCAGTTATACACCACTTGGTAACCCAGACATGTTTCACATGTTTGAGTCCTGTTTTAAAAATCTGCGAGCTGAAAATTTAAAGACTAGAGTTGTGTGCAGAGGATGAATTCAACAAGCAGCAGATTAATGTAATCTACAGTTCTTTATAGCTGCAAAATGCATTTAAAAATATTGCCTCTACAACACCATTTACATCCATTAAGGCCTGCAAACATAATGGAAATCAATTAAACTAGTGGTGCTTTCAAGTGCTTTGTTTGCTTAGCATTCATTCTTAGCACAGGTTGACATGATGGATTAATGCTAGTTGTACAGCATCCCGCTCGCCTATTGCTGTTTTGTACCTGTGAAGGAAAATGAGAAGTACATGCTCAGTGTTTCTGCGGGCTCAGACAGTCACAACAGACATTATTATCTGTTTTTGTTAAAGCTAAATTATCGTCCGGCGTCATCATTTCTCAATATCTTTTCTAGCTTACTTTGTGAAATATTACTTTGAAATGTATAAAGTACATGCAGATTAAAGGGTTGTCCAGGACTAGAAAAAGATGTCTGATTTCTTCCAAAAACAGCACCACAACCACACTGTAATACCAGAGACAACCTATAGACAGGTGCAGCCATGTTTTTTTCTAATCCTGGACAGCCCCTTTAATGTAAATATAGTCAAGATCATTTCATATGATCTCATACTAAATGAGTCTTGTTTTGAAACCCACTTTTAAAAATGTTGGTAAAACTTACTGTATTTTTCGCTTTACAAGAAGAACCCAATGATAAGAGAAGGATAATAAGAAAAAAATATTTTTCATCAGACCTGATATCAGATCAGACCCCCATAAATATCAGGACATCGGATCAGACCCCCATATCAGGACATCACATCAGACCCCCATATCAGGCTTCCATGTCAGAACGCCATCAGCCCTCCATGTCAGAACCCTATTAGCCCTTCATGTCAGACCCCCATCAGCCCTCAATGTCAGAACCCCATCAGACCTTATATCAGCCCTTTATTTCAGACCCCCATCAGACCTCAGATCAGCCCTCGTTGTCAGACCCCCCATCAGACCTCAATGTCAGAACCCCATCAGACCTTATATCAGCCCTTTATTTCAGACCCCCATCAGACCTCAGATCAGCCCTCGTTGTCAGACCCCCCATCAGACCTCAATGTCAGAACCCCATCAGACCTTATATCAGCCCTTTATTTCAGACCCCCATCAGACCTCAGATCAGCCCTCAATGTCAGACCCTCCAATCACAGTTCCTTGCCAGAATCATCAGACCTCAGATCAGAATAAAATTAAAAACTCCTCTTACCTCTCCTGCACCACAGCTCCTCTCCATCTCCAGCAGCAGTTGCTCTCTCATGTCTTCTCTGGCCCCTGGTGCACTGTCAACTGACTGTGCAGCATCGGCCCCAGGAAGAAAGACTCCTGTTCGCTTTATAAGATGCACTGCCATTCCCCCCAACACTTTTGGGGTAAAAAAAGTGCATCTTATAAAGTGAAAAATACGGTAACTAACTTTTCAGGTGATATTTCAGAATGCACATTTGTGAGTGTATATGAGGAATAACCGAATTTATCACTATTATTTTTTAAGAGTTTTCCCCTTCTGTAGGCTATATTCACAGTTGACAGAGACTAGCTGCTATGATGTCTCCCATACACAGCACACACAGAGAAGAGGAGATCCTGCTCCCTTATCTCTACCACACACACAGAGGCAGCAGCATGAAGAACACGAAAAAGCAAGTACTGAGTAATGTAGCTGTGAATCTAGCAGTTCTAGAGAATGTCAGGTCTAGAGAACTCTGGCAGGCTGTTCTCTACGGGAACAGCCTGCCGGAGTTCTCTGCTGCAGATGTGAAACTAGCCTTACTAGAAGCAGCAGCATCTCTGTGTGTTTTTGCCTCTCTGTAGCTGCTCCCCCTCCCCTTGCCATAGACATACATATATACTTACATACATCTGTATACAAATTTTATCACTGAATTAGTGTGAGTCAGAGAAGGAAAACAGTCTGAAAAGTGGAGAAAGAGGCATTTTTCTATAATAAGATATATTACAAGGTTTGTTATCTTTGCTTGTAGAATTTTGAAATAACATAAGGAATCCGAATTTCAGAAGCCACATATATGTCACAGTAGAAAATGTCCCCAGCATGTATTTGTCTTAGACAGCAAGCCTATTGATTTTAATAGTCACTTTGTAATACTTTATTTCTCTAGTGATGTGATGCAGCAGTGGAGTTGAACATTTGCTGCTAGGTTTCCCAGCATCAGAATACTTTCTGATCAGCTTATCATCAGGGGATCCTTATAACAAAAAGGGACGTTTTGCTTGTCTGTTTTTACATGTAAAAAAACTGATAATGTTTTATCCGATTTCAGAGTAAAATTATGGTTGTCATGACAACCAATTAGATGACTAATAAACTCTCTCTGGTCCTCTGCAGTAAGATCCCAAGCCAGGAAAATATTGTCCACACCTCTGAGCCATTGTTACATTTGTATATAGGACATACATCCAGGCTAATTAAAGTCTGCTGAGCATCCGATGCTCTGCTGTTTCTCTAGCTCACATTGTAGTGAATGGGCAGAACAAGCTACGCTGCTTCTATAGATCCGACTCACTACAGTGGGAGTTACAGTCTGCTCGACTGTTTCCATAAACCCAGCCTTCAAGAGCTGGCGCTTAGTCCTAACATGCTGTAGAAATGGCAAGATGGGACAACCCCTTTAATTTGATTACTCACTGAACACTTAAAGGGGTTTTCTGACTGTTTCATAATGATGACCTATCCTAAGAATAGGTTATTCATATGTGATTGTTGGGAGCCTGACTCCTGGGACCCCCACCAGCTGTTTGAGGAGAGAGCAGCGCAGCCTCCTTGCAGCTTATCACACACCACAACATCCATTGAATAGCAGCTGTGCTTGGCATTTCATCTCAGCCCCATTCACTTGAATGGGACTGAACTGCGCCTAGGCCACGTGACCGTTGAGCATGATGTCACATGATTCCTAGGTAGAGGCCATGGGGAAGTACCATGACCTCTTCAAACAGCTGATTGGAAGGTAGTGGGGGAAGTACCAGTAACAGGGTACTGAATGGAACACCTACCAGGTGGCCTTCTTTTCAACTGCATATCTGCCAGTTCCCAGGCTCCTCTATCCAAGATGGCCACACCACTTCTCAGAATACATAAGGTACACTGTGCATTTGGAAGTCCAAAACAGTGCTTGCTTCCCTTGGTGCTGGCCAATCCAAGAGCAAGGAGGAATAGTCTTGGACCAGCAAATGTTCAGCATGCATTATGTAGTCTGAGAAGTGGTGTGTCCATTTTGAATTGCAGAAAAGGAACCCTGGAACTGGTGGTTTGAAGCTGCAAAGATGAAAAGGAGGTCAACAGGTAAGTGTTCGATTCATTCTCTAGTTAATGTGAATTTTTTTCTAGAATTGGAGCGTCACATTTGTTACATTGCCACCTTCTTAGAAATAAATAAAATGCTAAGGAGTATTTGTTTCAAGAAATGATAGTTTTAGCATAAGATTGATATAAATGTTTGGATAAAAGGGGGCCGGAGGGGGCTCTATACCTGGTTGTGGCATTATAGGTTACAGTTGACTGTGTAGGCAAAAATCTTTATACAGTATGTCATGTTGTAAATGTCAGAGTAGTTGTGTCTCCTCTGATCCAATGTATGGCCACCTCCAAAGTTAATAGGGTAAGTGGCCCCTTATTTTAGATACCATTTTGGTCCTAGCTGCCAGACACCCCCACGTCTGAATTTTATGACATTTGTTACTGACTTGTCATAATTTTTTTGTGCACAAGCTCTTTCGGTGTCAGATTGTGATCATTTTATGGAAGTAATTGATCTCAGCATGCTAATTCATACTTAGTCTTCTAAGCATGGGTTGGGCTTGGGATTGTTGTGTAGACAAATCCACTAACACTCTCTTTCTTCCTGTCTTTACTGATGTTATTCATTAGAATGCCAATAGCTGTACCACCATATTTCATGCTTTGCATTCTGAACACATGATATAAGTGGAAAATACATCCCCTAAGGATCAAGCCTCATGATGGTTATGAATTAGTTGCCATATAACGGCCCACATTACGGCACCTCAATAGTATGGTACACAATTGTATGTACATCTGTATATGCTGTACGTTCAGCTCCTAACCAACATTTATCTGATTGTTCCCTAAGAAGTCTTAACAAATAGAAGTACCTTGCAGATAAATAATTGATATAGTGAGTAGATTTATAGAATTATATTGAGTTCAAACAGGGAGCACTAATAGCTGAAGTTATTGTAACCTTTGACTCGTAGAAGGCACCTCCTATATATCTGGCTTTTACTAATGCTTCATTGTTGCTTTCTGTTGAGCACGAGACAAGTAGAACAGAAATCAATACAAAGCAGTTTTAGCTCTTATATCAGTGAGTAGGGGAAAAATAAGGTTATATATACCATTACATACAAACTAATCTCAGTGCTGTTCAGGCTTTAATAATTTGTCGCATAGACCATGATATACAGAAAGACTTTACAGGGCCTCTATTAGTAGGAGACATGTTATTGGCTTCCTAACCTGTAAGTAATTGAGCAGTGACTGTAGCACTGAGACCCCTACATAATACCTGCCCAGGATCCCATCTTTCTAAACCAGTCCTACATTGGAGAGAGTGATTTTATGTCATGTGTCATCCTTTAGACAAAAACTCCATTATTACGTTCATTGTCTTATTGAACATACCCCTAAATTCATACGTTATCCACTAAATAGGTCTCAATTTCCCCACCCACTAGTACTCTTCCTGTGTCCTTCACATCCTTTTATAGTGGACACTTCACCTGCATGTGTAATGCCAATCACAATGCCACTCGCTTCAGCCAGCAGTGGCACATTTCATGAGTCACAGTGCTCTGGACTTTTGCCCATGTTATCCCAGTTTGGTGTATAATTTCTACTTACAATAATTTATTTGTGTCTGTGATAAACCAACTAAATGGGGAAATGAACTGAGTTTGAGACATAATATGTTGAATTTTTCTTTGTCCAACATTGTTAACACATAGATGGTTGTTTATAGGGTACTAGAGGTAGAGGTTTCAGTGCAGATTTGGATTTGGGGGGGGGGGGGCAATTACAATACCATCCATAGAATTTCAGAGTTGACTCAAGGTGTCTTTAGGACTAGAGGTCTTATATTGTCCCTTTGTCATCTTTTATTTCTTTTTGGACTTTTTACCTTTTTTGGGTAGTGGACCAATTTAATGACTTATTTTAACATGATCTGTTAAACATTAGAGGGGTCTTACGCCGGTCTTAATATCCCCTATAGCCGGCGGTGGATCCGCCAGAGGTATGTAAGAGGCGCCATATCTATGTAGTAATTTGGTTTTGTTACTGTATTTGTGCAGTAAGCTTGGTTTTGTTACTGTATATAAACTTGTTTTTGTTATTGTATCCAAGCTGTAATTTTCAGATCTGTCACTGCAATGATTCATGAAGCTTGTCACAAGCACTGTAATTATGTATTAAACTTGGACCTGATACGCTATCTACAAACTACAGTTATGTACACAACTTTACAAGAGGTACATTAATTGACCATTCAACCTTCTTTAGTGCATGCTCATTAAATGAGCAGCCTACACTTATGGCTAGGAGCTGCATGAAACCAATATGATGGGCATTTACTAAGCAAACTGTCCCTGAAACCTGTTACAAATTGCAGCATGAAATGAAAATTGTACATTGTGAGCATGACAATGAATAATGGGTTTTGACACTTTTTTATTAAAGGCATGCCATGTTATGGCACAAATTATTGCTGCACATGTACTTCAGTCATCACGGGACATAAGGAAGAGCAGTATGTGTAGCATGTCTAGTGCATTATGCCAAATTCATTATACCATGTGCACAATTTTGATCAGTTAGGAGCAATTTGGCCTATTCTCTGCTTGCACTCTACAACACTATTGGTAAAGGATCGAGCCAGTTATCAGGAACAAGCATTCCTACAAATGGTCATTCCCAATAAATCACCTGTATCAAGGTGCCACGAACAGACAAGCAGAATGCTCATTTATCAGTTGATTGCATCTTTCATGTAGCCCCAAAAATGTCTGTTTGCAGCACATCCTGTATAAACTGGGAATTTGTGCAGTGAGCCCCTGTGGGAGCTGCTTTAGAGGGTGGGAGTGGTAGTTGCTCTGATGTGGTGTTGTGGTGTCACAGTGCCTACCTTAGGCCGTCACTACCTGGGGTCCATTGCAATGAAAGTTGTAGCACTGAAGAATGAGGTCAGAGTTGAACATAGTTAATACGGTTCAAAAGTCCTTTTTACTACCTGCAATGTAGACCTTAATACAAACAGTAGAAGAAGGTTTTAGCGCAGTTCATCTCTGGCACAAGGAGGAGGAGGTATGATGGCAGGTTGGATGGCTGCAGTTCTGCCCTTAGTTGCTGGCCTAGTGGTTGTCTGGTGATGAGAGTGTCTTTAGCCGTAATCTCTCTCCTCACAGCAGTGTCTGTAGAAGTGCTGCCACAGTTCACACTGCTGTTTTCTACCCCAAGGCCTCACTGGAGTCATTTGGGTGCTTTTTGAGCTGCTTCTGCACTCTCTGGCAAGAGAGAGATAATTTGGGTCCTGCAATTACTCTGATGGGAAACAATATGGTTCCTGGGAGTGGGTGCTCTACAAGCTGCTTCCTCACTCCCCCACTATCTAGACAGGATCTCTCATGTCCCCCTCTGCTTAATAGATTATTGAACTACTCTAGATTTCCCCCTTTTGGCAATAAGTCAGACAAGTCAACTCTTCCGGGAAGGGTGGAACAGGGTGGCTAAACCCTTTTACAGCCAACCACTGCCACACAATATCTTCTGGACAAAATGACATAGTACATGTGACATCTGTAACATTACATAGAATTGCATATAAAATATATAGGAATGCAGCAATTAAAGAACACAATAGTAATACCCTCAAGTCATGGGTAGTACATGTGCTGATGATAATATACAAAGTGAACAGGGGACGAACAATTGTAATAACAATTATTCTTTCACTTTGCATCAGACTGTGTTAAAGGCTCTTTAAATGAGCTTTGATTGTCTTGTTTATTGTCTGGCATCGAGCCATGTATGCATGCCCCTAGTCCAGTATACTTTATCAGTAAGTGTCCACCTTGAATTTTTGTTTTAATACTAGGAGTCACTTGTAGTCCAGTAATGCCCAATCTAAGATCCTGCATTGCTTCCAAGAAGCTTTTATCACTGCAATAAAAATGTAAATGAGAATTACACTTGTAAAGACCAACTGGCTCCAGCATATGTATCTCATATGGGGATGGCAGTGCTATAAATAGGTGAAGCTTTAGAATTATTACAGCCGTGGATCTGCAGCCTCCTCAGGATTACTAGGAGAATATGTATATGAAATACCAAGGAAGTATTACAGGGTGATTAAAATGTGACAAGAACATTATTCTAATGACTATATAACTAAAACATATGTACACTGAATGCGGAAAACTGCTGGGAAAATATATATGGAGAATGTGATGCCATCCTTATTCAGCACTCTATACCATATGTGCCCAATATAGTGTATTTACAGAGCTGATTACTGAGACAGTATAATGAGGACTTCCACTATATGGACAGTGGATATTTTTTACATGGTTTCTCCCTATAGCGTACGTTATGAGCCAGGCCAGTTTTAAACAAAGTGTGGCCCTGGGTAAAATTTAAAGTGGGGGCCAAAATCCTAAAATACTGTACCAACAACACAGTCACATATTTAAAATAATAGGCCAAATAGATAGTGCCCCATATTGTGCCACAGCCATTAATTGTGGCCCAAACAGTAATAGTAAACAAGCAGTAACAGTGCTCACACGCAAAAACGTTTGAAGTGCTCCAAACAGTAATAGTGCTGCCTTTAGTAATAGTTCTTCTCTTAGTGTTCCACACAGTAATAATGCCCACCTTTGTGCCTCCTACACAGTTATATTTCTTCTTTTGTACAACCACATAGCAATAGTGCCCATCATTGTGCATTTAAACAGAAATAATGCCCACTTTGTGCCCCCTAGACAGTAATATTGTGGCTTTGATAGTTGCAAGAAAAACTGGGGGTCAGTCAGCACATCCAAATATGCAGGTGCGCGTCACACAGGTGTGGCTGTAAAATAGAATGGTAAAACATAAAAAATGCAACAGCACTCTGCGAACACAGACAATAAATTGAGTACATATAATACTGCCATACTCACTATCCACACGATACTAGCGCTACATTGTAAATGTGAGATTCTTGGCAAATGATTTTGTACAAAAATTATCTGTGCCCGTCTGCCATACATCAAGGCGATCTCTTTAAGACGGGAACCTAACACTAAACGCCATAGTCACTAGGTGCCATAGCAGCCTCCATTAACTATAGAGGATGCAGGCTCCACATGCATGCTAAGCCGACATTATATTGTACCTCTTATGGTGCCAAAATGGCCTCCACTGATTCAGGGCTTAGCATGCGCTAGTATCGTGTGGATAGTGAGTATGGCAGTATTATATGTACTCAATTTATTGTCTGTGTTCGCAGAGTGCTGTTGCATTTTTTATGTTTTACCATTGTGGCTTTGATAGTTATAATGCACCTTTTTTACCTTCCTGTAATAAAGACCCTTTTCCTGCCCACTATACAGAAAAAATGCCCACATTTGTCCCTAAAAAGTAATAATGCCTCCTTTGTGTCCCCTAGAATGTAACAAAAGTGGGAATGTTTATTGTAAGGGGGCAGAAAGAGGTCATTATTCATTCTTTGGAAAGGTAGTGATTAGAGATGAGCAAATCTATTCGCCGCTTCGTAGATTCATATTGAATCTTACAAATTTTCTCCTCCGAAGCGAATCTGGATTTTTTGGATTCGCTTCGTATTATTCATAAATTTTCGCAAATTTTTGAACGCTAACGATACGTACGAAACGTACGCATTCTTCGTGAGGCGGGAAAATGACGATACGCCCCCGCAAGAGCAGGAAAGTGAAGATACGCCCCCCTCAGAGCTGGAAAAAAACAGCCGGGATCTAACTATTTGCACGTATAGGGAGTGAAGACTCCTCCCTCAGTAATCTACCCTCCTCTGAACCAGTTTAGACCAGCGCTGAACACTGATCAAGTAGCAAGCATGGCTAAAGAGCTGCGTCCCAACTGGAACCAGATGGTCTTTGGGGACGAGTTTCCTGAAGCACCATCCGCTCCAGTCTTCAGGGTGTCACATTCTGAAATCAAGAGAACCCCAGCTTCAGTACCCTTGTTTTCCTTACCGCCTGCTGAGCTTGCTGCGCATCGTGAGGCGGTTCATCGTGAGGCGGCTCGTCATGAGGCGGCTCGTCATGAGGCGGCTGGTGCGGCTGCTGTGGCTGGTGCGGTGGAGCTGGCTGGAGGAGCGTCCACTTTGCCGCCCAGGAGGAGATCAACAACACCTTCCATAAGGAAGAACCCAATTGTGCCAGCATCCATGACAGCTGACGCGCAGACCCTCTGGGACTACAAAAATGCCATGGAGGACTGGGTGATCCAGGTACTGGACCACCCTAGGCTGGGAGATCCTACATTGGAATGCCAAAAGGGAACTGTCCTGTGTTTTTTCGGTCGAGCGAGGGTCTGGCTTCCTGGCAGACGACGAGGACAGAAAGTACTTTGTTGGCCACAGGTCAGTGAAACGGCCATACCTGCCACAACCTTGTCACAGCCCGTACGTGGGGGATCAGGTGGAGTACAAGATGATGAAGTCAGCAGCAGCCAGGGAAGCTGGGGCTTCTTCCCTGGATGCAACTTTGCCAGAACCGCTGCAGCCGGAAGTCCTAATCCCTGCTGTCCCGGCAGGAGGATCCGGAAAAGCGCAAGTGGCTGCAGCGCTCACCAGCGTGACCACCACCTGGACCCAGTCAAGTCCAACTTCCAGAAGAAGAGGGCAGTGGAGTTCCACCATGGCAGCGAGCCTGGCCTACAAGAGGCAGGAGCGTCCTCTGATGTCATTTAGTAGCAGCTCAAGCAAGGAGGACTTCAGGTCCCTCATCTAAGGGACCCAACTACTGGCTGTCTCAAGGACACTTCAAGAGTACCTATGGGAGCCACACTGTGGACTGCACCTGAAGGGTGAGAGCTAGTTGGCGCTTTTTGTGTTTGTTTAGTTTGTATTGCCCCCGTTTGAATCTCACCCAGATGGACATGGGTATCAGGACTCCCCCCATTCTGCAGAAAATTCCCAGTTGCACCTAAGCACGCCTATTTTCCTTTCCCCCCCCTTCTCAGGTTATTTGGGAGCCCCCTTTGCTATTTTCTATTATCCATGTGGATTACACATTACCTGTTTGGATTACAATATTACCTCACGTGGATTACAATTGAATTTTGGACTATGTGTTCCATACAGTGTTTTATCATGCCAAGGATCCACGAGGAGAGACTCAAACGTATATCTGAGCCTTTTATGCTTGCAAATGTGAAATTGATTGCACTAAAATGATTACATACTTATGTCTTTGCTGTATTTTTACTGGTTCAGCAACGTTCAAGCACTTTAGCCCATTGTGTGTATTCTTTTTCTGGTACCGCAATGTGTCCTATTATGCACTTATTGTACAGTGTTTTTAGTAAATTATGCACTTAGCTGGATAGCTAGCAGTGAGCACCTTACTTTTCTATCTCATACTGACTGCCTCTAAAGACTGTACGCCGCGGCTTAGCCTCGTGTGTATGACGCATTTGCGAGTAAATAGTACGCTAAGTATTCACACGCACTTTTGTACGCTAATGCTTACGTAGTGCGTACTTTTAACTATGATGACTGTACAGCGTAATTTGTGCAGGAATGTTTGCAAAACAACGATTGTTTTTTGAACGTAGATTCGACCGAATAAATTCGTATTAAGAACGAATCTTGTCAGAAATTTGTCGAACATTCGCCGAAGCAACTTTTGGATGATTCGCTCATCTCTAGTAGTGATCACCTCATAGCTAAATAGTGTCCCTTCATAAGCACATGGTACTCTATCATGGGAAACTGCAAATACAGTTGAAAGTGGTGCTCTTCCAGGGATCAAAGGTCCAGTGCCCCAGATCTTCAGGGTCATTCTTGAGGATGGGGCCCCTGGGTAATTGGCCAGTTTGTCCAACCCTTAACTCTGGCACTGTTTATCAGTAAACTGCAGCACATGGATTTCACTGAGGAAATCAGTTTCATAGACCAATAATATATCATTTTGCTTGCATGTAGTAAGCTCCTCCTAGTGGTGCCATAATTGTCTCATTTAACACTATGGTTCTGCATCAGCAAAAAGAAAGTTCTCAACACTATAAAGATGTATATGAGAATTTTAGAGTTAAATGCAACATAGTGGCCACTTTAAGTCAACTGAGCAACAAGTAAGGGCTTGTTCACATCACCGTTATGTATTCCATTATGGATTTCCATTATAACATGGTTAAAACGGAAAATAACAGAATCCATAAGACGGAAATCAAAACGGAAACCTTTAGAGGCATTCCATTTTGATCCATCATAATAGAAGTCTATGGGCAAGCAGAATGGATCCATCTGGTTTCCGTTAAGCTGGACGGAAAACAAAGTTCTGCCTTCCCTGCTTTGCAAGAACACTCTGAATGCTTCTGTCAACCACATGGAGGAAGGGAGAGGTCATCATAACGCACCCTTTACACAGGTAGCAGCTTCTCCTGCCTACCTTTTGCCGCAGATATACTCAATCCAAAGTGGCATTTGCTTATCTGTGACATACAGAGCATACTATGTATTATTGTATTTAACACAGGAATTACATTTTTTAATTGTTTTTTTTGTTTTGTTCTTTTAAATCCAGATAACAGAAACAGAACTCGATTGGTTGTATAAATATTAGTTGAAACATTCAAAGACCTGCTCATGGATTTTATTTGCAGAATGCCAACAAATATCTCATCCTGTCCAGAATCATTCTACTTAACATTCTGCATGGCTTGATATTGTATATCTACCTAGGTTTTTTATTTATTTAAAACTGGCTTGAATCCATGAATTTAGTCAGAATACTTGATTTTCTAATTGGATTTGTCTAAGAGCTATTTGTTGCATTCAGTAGTGGGATCATAGGAAGGTCACATTTTCTTGACCAACTTAACGGCGAAATGTTCAACTTGGCATTTTCTTAATTTCTTTCAAAGTTTATATCAATCACCTCCAAATTGAGGGTATTCTGTAATTAGTGTTGTTTTTCTTTAAAGTCATCCTTATGGTAGTCCATCTCTGGTAGTCACCACTACATTGAATATGTTCTGAGAAGTGAGTGCACATTTTGCTCTGTGGATTAAAAATGTAAAAACTTGAACTATTCCTGGAATGAACCTAAATATCCTTTAATGCGTTTGGGGTATTTCCAATTTAATTTTAAATCACTGGTATATAGTACACCAATTAACACTCCAAGGTCCTACAAACAAAGTAAAGCATGATGATCCAATACTACAAGAAAACACGAAAAGAAGGCCACACATTATATAATATAATAATATATAGTCTCATCTTTATTTAGTCATAATTAAAAGTCACCATAAAAAAACATATACACTCACCGGCCACTTTATTAGGTACACCTGTCCAACTGCTCGTTAACACTTAATTTCTAATCAGCCAATCACATGGCGGCAACTCAGTGCATTTAGGCATGTAGACATGGTCAAGACAATCTCCTGCAGTTCAAACCGAGCATCAGTATGGGGAAGAAAGGTGATTTGAGTGCCTTTGAACGTGGCATGGTTGTTGGTGCCAGAAGGGCTGGTCTGAGTATTTCAGAAACTGCTGATCTACTGGGATTTTCACGCACAACCATCTCTAGGGTTTACAGAGAATGGTCCGAAAAAGAAAAAACATCCAGTGAGCGGCAGTTCTGTGGGCGGAAATGCCTTGTTGATGCCAGAGGTCAGAGGAGAATGGGCAGACTGGTTCGAGCTGATAGAAAGGCAACAGTGACTCAAATTGCCACCCGTTACAACCAAGGTAGGCAGAAGAGCATCTCTGAACGCACAGTACGTCGAACTTTGAGGCAGATGGGCTACAGCAGCAGAAGACCACACCGGGTGCCACTCCTTTCAGCTAAGAACAGGAAACTGAGGCTACAATTTGCACAAGCTCATCGAAATTGGACAGTAGAAGATTGGAAAAACGTTGCCTGGTCTGATGAGTCTCGATTTCTGCTGCGACATTCGGATGGTAGGGTCAGAATTTGGCGTCAACAACATGAAAGCATGGATCCATCCTGCCTTGTATCAACGGTTCAAGCTGGTGGTGGTGGTGTCATGGTGTGGGGAATATTTTCTTGGCACTCTTTGGGCCCCTTGGTACCAATTGAGCATCGTTGCAACGCCAAAGCCTACCTGAGTATTGTTGCTGACCATGTCCATCCCTTTATGACCACAATGTACCCAACATCTGATGGCTACTTTCAGCAGGATAATGCGCCATGTCATAAAGCTGGAATCATCTCAGACTGGTTTCTTGAACATGACAATGAGTTCACTGTACTCAAATGGCCTCCACAGTCACCAGATCTCAATCCAATAGAGCATCTTTGGGATGTGGTGGAACGGGAGATTTGCATCATGGATGTGCAGCCGACAAATCTGCGGCAACTGTGTGATGCCATCATGTCAATATGGACCAAAATCTCTGAGGAATGCTTCCAGCACCTTGTTGAATCTATGCCACGAAGAATTGAGGCAGTTCTGAAGGCAAAAGGGGGTCCAACCCGTTACTAGCATGGTGTACCTAATAAAGTGGCCGGTGAGTGTATATGAAGTAAATGGAATAACGCATGAGCTAGATCCCATAACCCCTGGGTCACATGAAGTGCATAGTGCAAAAATTCATATATCTAGTGCCTAAATGGCCTCCAGATATTACATTTGTAGAAATTAGCCCTATTGCACAGCATCAAAAATACAAAAGTATACAAAAGCTATCACCATATTACAAAAGTACAAGAATTGCATAATGCACTATTATCATCGATGTATACATACAGGCGATGTTCTGACCCAGAGGAGATAACTGAACCCTGATGTACGTTTCGTGCAGCTTCTTCCTCGAGGTGAGTCATTTCTCCTTTTGCACTGATTTTTATATAAAAAACAGCCAATCAAATTCAAAATTCACATATGTTTATAAGTTAGTTTAGATTCAATCTCCCCATATTACTTAGATCTCAAGATGGCACTTGATTACTCCCACATGCGTCCCTTCACATAAGGTGTAGAAGCCCGCACATTCTCGCAATATTATGACGCCCATTCCATTCTCATGAATAGGTCACCTGACCTTCCTCCTATCACACAAAACTGGACGAAGTCCTGTACCAGAATATAAGGGTAAGACGACCACATGGAGTCACCTTGAACAGTCACCTATTTTGCATGATCTTTTATAAAGCTACCATAACTCACATGGCCATGTGGTTTGCAGTCGTATTATGACCATGTCTCAGCCTTGCCTAGCCTTTCTCTAATGATCCTTTTGCACAGACTGAGGTTATGGGCAATTACTGGGAATAAACCAAATGTTCCTGATAATTGCCTGATCATCACTAGAGATATGTAGGAATGAGCAAACACTACTATCATAGTTTGTCCCCTAGAGAATCATTGTTTCTGGGCAGCAGATCCCTGATTTTTGGTGCACCTGATGCACATTTCTTCAAACACTGATCCCTGATAATTGGCCTGGTGATCTATCCATGTAAGAATCTTTAGCTTGTCATCTTATGTCATTAAAAATTATATTAATCTATCTGATTGTTCTTTACCTAGTTGCCAAAACTGACAGTTCCTGTTTCTAATAGTTTCACCAAACTTTCAGAACATTGAATGGTAAATCTATGTAGTTAGTTAGTGATGCATCACTAGCCCCTATATTGCTGCAGAACAAGTAGGCCCTCTCCATTTGGGAGTATGAGGGATCTACGTGACAAACATTGTAACAGATCTAATGCTCATTCTGGTTTGTGATTTTTTTCTTTGCCAGTAATGAAACTATTAAAATGTTAAAATGTTGTATACATGCAGTGTATGGTTTACTTTATTAGATTACAGAAATATATTTTCTCTAAGGTGTGAACATAACATTAAAAAGGTTGTCTTGTACACAAATTTATTTATGATCTATTAGGGCACATTGGTGTCATAAAGAAGGGGGGGCATGCTCAGGATCAGCTCTATGTGCAGTAGTGGAGAATTGCTATAATGAGCATTTGAATGGGCAATATATAAAACATCTACGGGGGAAATGAGGAGCCAAATATTGCCTCCCACAGTAAGATAGAAGACCCACGGTAATCATCTTTTAGGAAACAAGACACGTTGTACAGACATAAGTCTTAAAATAACGTATTATACTATTATTTCATTATATTTCATGACCAACACGTCTTGTGCAGGTAATGAAGGTTCTGTAGGACATCCAGGTCAGTCTATCTGCTGCATTTCAGAATGTGTGTTTTTCATATGTGGCGTAGACATTTCATTTTGCTGAGTATTTTTAGAACTGGAAAAAAAAAGCTGCAATTTTTCCCAGTTAATATGAAACAGACGGGAAACCATTCTGTGGGCACAGGCCTTTATGTTACAGTGAGGGCAAAGCTTTCTAGGTTCCTAAATTATCCAGAAACATATGAGTAATACTAGTGTGACTAAGAAGGGTTGGACGGATCAATCTGTGTATTTTTATTCCATTGTTCCGTTTTTAATTTACAGTTATCATATCTGCTAACAATGCACTTTATAGTGTCTAATTTTCTATATTCACACATTACACTCATTCTAACACCAGTCTGAGGTACATCTTCATTTTCCACAGGATATGCGGATAATCCAAGCCAAAGTCTTTGTAGTGGATTTGCTGTGGATGCTGTATGCATTGCAAAGGGTGAAATCCACAGTAAAAATCTGTACAATAAATTGACATTCTGTGGAGTTAAACTGCACAGTAGGTCAATTTTCAAGTGGATTAGGTGCAGACTAACAAATCTTATCCACTTTGCTGCTGGTGTAATATGCTGATTTCAATCCAATTGAGCATTTGCTGGAATGTTTTGAAAAAACAAGTCTGATCCATGGAGCCCGACCTTGTAACTTAGAGGACTTAATCAATATGTTTCTAATATCTTAATGCTGGATGCCACGGGACTCCTTTAGAAGTTTTGTGCAGATGAGTGAATTTCTTGAAATTTGTTTTGTGTCTGAGTCTAATGAATCGGTCAGAAAATTTGATTCAGGTTCAAATCGATTCTACCAGAATCAAAAGTGCTCAAATTGAAACTCTGAGGTCTTTTAATTTTTTTTTCATTTTTTTCCCTCTCTCTCTCCACCCGTTCAAGCTGTAAATAATGTCAGAGTGACACTGAAATAAACAGGTATGCATAAACACATTGGATGATGGTACTACTAGCCTGTTTAAAAGCATACTGCACTGTCGGATTTGTTATGCTTGTGTGTATACACACATACAGTAGAATTAGAAGAAGCAGTGACTTGTTCTGAAAAGAATCCAAAAATTATCTTTTTTTTAGGGGTAGCAGCAGCAGCATAGAACCTGATAGATGGGAGATGTACAGCTGAGTAGGGGTAATAGTAGCATCAGTACCAGCACATTACGGAAACCTGACAGACAAAGCAGGAGATGTGTAGGAGTAGCAGTAGGGGAAGCAGCAACTGGGGTGACAGACAGCAGCAGCACAGCATGAAGCATGATAGACAGGCAGATAGTGCCTGTGGCTTGATTGAGTCAGTGACACCTAGCCACTGTTAGCAATTACATATTGATTCACTGCCCTCAGCTGGAGGAGTGAAATAATCCTCATGGATCCATGCCACAGTTTTGTCTGCTTGTGTGTGACAATGCCACCTGCCATGCCAAATAACCTCTCTGACAGTACTTTGGAGGCTGGACATGACAGTACACCAATAGTAAACTTGGCCAGTTCCAGCCACTGTTCCAATTTGCCTGCTCAGAAGTCCATGGGGTAAGGGAACAGGCTATGTGCTGGAGAAAGGGCACACTCCAGGTAGGACAGAACCTGGTTGTCCAGGCAGTGCATATTTGTTTGCTGATCTGAGTCAGTTGGGCACAGCACTTAAATCACACTGAATAGACTGCTGCAGCTTCTGCTAGTTTTCATAGCAGAATCGGTGGGAGGTCAATGACTCTGTGGAGGCATAGAGGGGCCTCGTGGTCACACATGTGGCTGGTAGACATCTGGTTGGCGAAATCTGCAGCAAGCCATGTACAGTGCATATCCTGGTAACTTTCCCTTCCTTTCAACATCAAGAAAACATTCCCCCATTTAGCTTTGTTTGCGAGGGTCTAAAAGCATGGATGTCTGGTAGTCAGCATTCTGCTTGCCATGCAAGTCAGTGTACTTTAGGACCCAGTTCTTTCAGGCTTCATCCCCTCTGAGATGATTGGTGATGGCCAATGTCATCATCATTATGCTGATAAGCCTCATCCTCCTGCACAACAAACTTTTCCTCCTCCTCCTGTTCCTCCTCTAGTGGTAGCTCCTCATCTTTGTCTCTGTGGGTCCCCAACAGCTATGTGGCATCATAGATGCCACTGTTGTCCCAACTCACAAATCCTATTCAAATAGCCAGAGTATGTGACATGCATCTCTCATGAGCGGCCACTGCCTGAGCTCAAAATAGCATATGCTTCCGGTTGTGGTGGTCTTGTGCATGATGACAATTGACAGCTTTACACTGCTCATACAGACGCTCCAGCACATTGCTCCTAGAGGCTCATTTGCATATATTAAAACATAATGTTTCCCAGCAAGGAGGGAAAATATAAACATGGGAGCAACACAAATGCATACAAATGCGTACAAATCTACTGACAGGGGGTCTTTAAACCCCAGCACTACAAGGCACCAGTACTAACAACGGAGTCACTGTTCTGCCCAACTATACTAATTGTCGTTTTAATATCTTGCACAAGTTCTAGGTGTAATTTGTTTCAGGAATGCGTTATAAGTTAGTAGTAACAAATTGAAATTGAGATTTGTAAGTTATTATAACAATATAATCAGAAACGGAAAAGAATAAATCAAGTGCCGGTCTCTTCACAAGATAGTGGTCATGTAAGAAGTTAGGTGACAAACAACATTTCTTAACTAGTAAAATTAATTTTCTGATTATTTTTGATACAGAAAGACCTGCAAGAGGATGATTTATATTACATTTATGTAAAATATAAAGTACATGGAGATGATTGATAGGCACCAATGAGAGCTCCATGGCAAACACATCATGCATATCTTATATGTCTCAGCTTGCATAAATATATTTTTATTTTTAAGCAGGTTTGCCTTGGGCATGTACATAGTATTTATATAGTTACATAGTTAATACGGTTGAAAAAAGACACATGTCCATCAAGTTCAACCAAGGAGTGATGAAGGGGAGGGGGACGGGTAACCTTAAGACATGATTCTACATTTCCTAATATGTGGTGACCTTCTTTTTCTCTAAGAATTTATCTAAGCCTGTTTTGAAGCCCTCAGCTGTCTTTGATGTGACCAGCTCCTGCGGTAGACTGTTCCACAGATTCACAGTTCTTATAGTAAAGAAGGCTTGTCGCCCCTGGAGTCTGATCCTTTGCTTCTCCAGGCGGAGGCAGTGCCCCCTTGTCTTTTGAGGGAATTTTACCTGGAACAGTTTTTCACCATATTTTTTGTATGGGCCATTTACATACTTATACAGGTTGATCATGTCCCCCCTTATAAGTCTCTTCTCAAGACTAAACAAGTTTAACTCTTTCAATCTTTCTTCATAGCTAAGATGCTCTATGCCCCTTATCAGTTTAGTTGCCCGTCTCTGCACCCTTTCCAGCTCCAGGACATCCTTCCTATAAACCGGAGCCCAGAACTGAACAGCATATTCCAGATGAGACCGTACTCATGCTTTATACAGTGGTAATATGACATCCCTATCCCGCGAGTCCATGCCTCTTTTAATACATGACAATATCCTGCTGGCCTTAGAAGCAGCCGATTGACATTGCATGCTATTCTGCAGTCTATGGTCTACAAGGACACCCAGATCCTTCTCTACAAGTGACTCTCCCAGTGTTACTCCCCCTAGGACATAGGAGGCATGCAAGTTGTTAGTACCCAGATGCTTAACTTTTAGAGATGAGCGAGTAGTGTTCGATCGAGCCGGTATTCGATCGAATACTACGCTATTCGGCATACTCGATTTCAATCGAGTATAACGGCGATGGCGCACTTAGAATTCGTTTCCCCTCCCACCTTCCCTGGCGCTCTTTTTCCACCAATCACCATGCAGGGGGGGTATGACAGGCCCGCGGAGCACGCTGGCAGCGCGAAAACGGCGTCTACATGGATTGGCTGGAAAAACCATGTGACCTCGAATATTAAAAACTCAGCTCTTCCTGCTCGTTCGCATATGCTGCGTGAACTTAGTCAGGGACAGAGGCTGGAGAAGGGAGAGATAGGTTTTAGCTGTTGGACAGGCAGGAGCATGATTAAAAGCCCTTATCAGGGCTACTATAGTGCAGTACAGTGATAGCTTTACTACAATATACACTCTGCAGAGAACGGCTGCTGTATTCAGGGATAGCTGCTGGAGTAGGGACAGAGAGAGGCATTAGTGGTGTATTAGGTGCTCTGCTACATACCAAACTATATTTGGCACTACTGTTCTGCGTTCTTTTTGGCTGCAAAACCCTGTTATATACCTAGTGTGTATATGCACCATCTGATCTGGCAGTATACGGCTGTGAATTATTTTTTTTTTTTTTAAATACAGTTTATTTGGCTCTAGTGTTCTGGGTTCTGTGTGCCTGCAATACCCTTTTTGTATACCAGGTGTAAATACCCACCGTCTGACCTGTTAGTACATGGCTGTGCACCTAGAAATAAAAAAAAAAAGGCCTTTTCTTTGGCACCTGTACTGTGCGTTCTCTTGCAAAATAATTTTATATACGTGGTGTTAATACCCACCGTCTGATCTGTTAGTACACGGCTGTGTACCTAGAAATATAAAAAAAATAGGCCTTTTCATTGGCACCTGTACTGTGCGTTCTCTTGCAAAATAATTTTATATACGTGGTGTTAATACCCACCGTCTGATCTGTTAGTACACGGCTGTGTACCTAGAAATATAAAAAAAATAGGCCTTTTCATTGGCACCTGTACTGTGCGTTCTCTTGCAAAATAATTTTATATACGTGGTGTTCATACACACCGTCTGAACTGTTAGTACACGGCTGTGTACCTAGAAATATAAAAAAAAAAAAAGACTTTTCATTGGCACCTGTACTGTGCGTTCTCTTGCAAAATAATTTTATATACGGGGTGTTAATACCCACCATCTGATCTGTTAGTACACGGCTGTGTACCTAGAAATATAAAAAAAATAGGCCTTTTCATTGGCACCTGTACTGTGCGTTCTCTTGCAAAATAATTTTATATACGTGGTGTTCATACACACCGTCTGATCTGTTAGTACACGGCTGTGTACCTAGAAATATAAAAAAAATAGGCCTTTTCATTGGCACCTGTACTGTGCTTTCTCTTGCAAAATAATTTTATATACGTGGTGTTCATACACACCGTCTGAACTGTTAGTACACGGCTGTGTACCTAGAAATATAAAAAAAAAAAAGACTTTTCATTGGCACCTGTACTTTGTGTTCTCTTGCAAAATAATTTTATATACGGGGTGTTAATACCCACCATCTGATCTGTTAGTACACGGCTGTGTACCTAGAAATATAAAAAAAATAGGCCTTTTCATTGGCACCTGTACTGTGCGTTCTCTTGCAAAATAATTTTATATACGTGGTGTTCATACACACCGTCTGATCTGTTAGTACACGGCTGTGTACCTAGAAATATAAAATAAATAGGCCTTTTCATTGGCACCTGTACTGTGCGTTCTCTTGCAAAATAATTTTATATACGTGGTGTTAATACACACCGTCTGAACTGTTAGTACACGGCTGTGTACCTAGAAATATAAAAAAAATAGGCCTTTTCATTGGCACCTGTACTGTGCGTTCTCTTGCAAAATAATTTTATATACGTGGTGTTAATACCCACCGTCTGAACTGTTAGTACACGGCTGTGTACCTAGAAATATAAAAAAAATAGGCCTTTTCATTGGCACCTGTACTGTGCGTTCTCTTGCAAAATAATTTTATATACGTGGTGTTAATACACACCGTCTGATCTGTTAGTACACGGCTGTGTACCTAGAAATATAAAAAAATAGGCCTTTTCATTGGCACCTGTACTGTGCGTTCTCTTGCAAAATAATTGTATATACGTGGTGTTCATACACACCGTCTGATCTGTTAGTACACGGCTGTGTACCTAGAAATATAAAAAAAATAGGCCTTTTCATTGGCACCTGTACTGTGCGTTCTCTTGCAAAATAATTGTATATACGTGGTGTTCATACACACCGTCTGATCTGTTAGTACACGGCTGTGTACCTAGAAATATAAAAAAAATAGGCCTTTTCATTGGCACCTGTACTGTGCGTTCTCTTGCAAAATAATTTTATATACGTGGTGTTCATACACACCGTCTGATCTGTTAGTACACGGCTGTGTACCTAGAAATATAAAAAAATAGGCCTTTTCATTGGCACCTGTACTGTGCGTTCTCTTGCAAAATAATTGTATATACGTGGTGTTCATACACACCGTCTGATCTGTTAGTACACGGCTGTGTACCTAGAAATATAAAAAAAATAGGCCTTTTCATTGGCACCTGTACTGTGCGTTCTCTTGCAAAATAATTTTATATACGTGGTGTTCATACACACCGTCTGATCTTTTAGTACACGGCTGTGTACCTAGAAATATAAAAAAATAGGCCTTTTCATTGGCACCTGTACTGTGCGTTCTCTTGCAAAATAATTTTATATACGTGGTGTTCATACACACCGTCTGATCTGTTAGTACACGGCTGTGTACCTAGAAATATAAAAAAATAGGCCTTTTCATTGGCACCTGTACTGTGCGTTCTCTTGCAAAATAATTTTATATACGTGGTGTTCATACACACCGTCTGATCTGTTAGTACACGGCTGTGTACCTAGAAATATAAAAAAATAGGCCTTTTCATTGGCACCTGTACTGTGCGTTCTCTTGCAAAATAATTTTATATACGTGGTGTTAATACACACCGTCTGACCTGTTAGTACACGGCTGTGAAGGCAAAATATTGTAACCAAAAAAAAATAAAATGCGGAGGGGGGCTAGCGGAATCGGACGTGGACGAGGACGGGGGCGCGGAAATGCTGTTGGGGGCCTTGTTGAAGCCAGTGGGGATACAATGCGTGCTGGTGAGGGTCAGCCAGGATCCCACTCATCCAGAATCCCTGCCTTTATGGGACAGTTAAGCAGGGGGCAGGTTACACCGCTGTTGAGGCCTGAGCAGGTTGAACAGGTGGTGCAATGCATAGCCGATAGCGCTTCCACACAGTTGTCCACCAGCCAGTCATCCACACAGTCTCACTCTGACCCTCCTTCCTCCACACCTGGCCAACAGAGTCATCCCACCATTGACCCCTCCCAGGAGCTCTTTTCGGGTCCTTTTTCAGATGTGCCGGAAGAATCCCAGGAGCTAGCAGAGGAATTTGTTTGTAGTGATGCCCAAACACTTGAGTATTCGCCATCTCCTGCTGATGTGGACCCTGAACCAGCATCTGTTATCATGAGCGATGATGATGATGAGACGCAGTTGCCATCAAGGGAGGCTGTTGGAATGTCCAGTGGGCAGGAGGAGGAGCAGAGTGAGGAAGTGGAAGAGGAGGTGGTGGATGACGAAATGACCGACCCCACTTGGCCAGGGGTGATGTCCAGCGGGGAAAGCAGTGGAGAGGTGGTGGTCTGCGCAGCACCGAAAAAGGCAGCAAGAGGCAGAGGGATGTCCACAGGCAGAGGGATGTCCACAGGCAGAGGGATGTCCACAGGCAGAGGACAGTCCAGACAGAGAAGTGAGGCCACAGCCAGCAGGGCCGAAGCTGTTCCCGGCAGCGGGCAGTCGCGCGAAGCTCCCCCATCGAGGCCTCGTACTTCTGTGGTGTGGAGATTTTTTAATGTTTGTGCGGATGACAAACTGAGCGCGGTTTGCACACTCTGCCACTCAAAACTGAGTAGGGGCTCTGAGAAGAGCAATATGACCACCTCAGGCATGCGGCGTCACTTGGAAGTCAAGCACTGGGCTGAGTGGGAGAGAGCAAACGCAATACAACCTGCGCCCGGTCTTGCTGCCACTGCCTCTTCCCCTTTGTTGTGTGCTGCCACTGCGGTCCAGACCTCCAGCCAGGACACCTCCACATCTGCCTCTGCCTTGGCTACTTTGGGGCCTTCTCCTTCAGCCTCCCCTTCCCCCGCATCTTCGCCTGCACCTTCACACTCCTCGTCCCATCAACTGTCCATCTCGCAGGTGTTCGACCGCAGGCGGAAGTACGCCTCGAGTCACCCCCAAGCCTTAAACTGCCACATCTCCAAACTGCTGGCCCTGGAGATGTTGCCGTTTAGGCTTGTGGAGACGCAGGCCTTCCGCGACCTGATGGCGGCTGCCGCACCTCGCTATTCCGTCCCCAGCCGCCACTACTTTTCCCGGAGTGCCGTCCCCGCCCTGCACCAGCACGTGTCGCGTAACATCAGGCGGGCCCTGAGGTACGCAGTCAGCGCAAAGGTCCACTTGACCACCGACTCGTGGACAAGCGCTTGCGGCCAGGGACGATACATCTCTTTGATGGCACACTGGGTGAATGTTGTGGAAGCGGGGACGGGGTCGCAAACAGAGACGGCCTACCTACCACCCCCGCCCAAGATTGCCAGCATGGGTTCTGATAAACCCCCCTCCTCTTCCTCCTCCTCCTCCTCCTCCTCTGCCTTAACATCGCCCTCAGCCGCTAGCTGGAAGCGTTGCAGCACTGGCGCGGGGAGACGTCAGCAGGCGGTGCTTAAGCTCATCAGCTTGGGCGACAGGAAGCACAGCGCCCCAGAGGTGAGGGACGCCATATTGCAGCAGACGGAGATGTGGCTGTCGCCGCTGCAGCTAGGACCAGGCATGGTCGTGTGCGATAACGGCCGTAACCTGGTGGCGGCTCTGGAGCTTGCCGAACTCAATCACGTACCATGCCTGGCCCACGTTTTTAATCTGGTAGTCCAAAAATTTCTAAAGACTTACCCCAACCTGGCAGAGCTACTGGTGAAAGTGCGGCGCTTGTGCGCTCACTTTCGGAAGTCAACTGTAGCTGCTGCTAGCTTAAAAAAACTCCAGCAACGCCTCCATTTGCCTGAACATCGGCTGTTGTGCGACCTGCCGACTCGCTGGAATTCCACCTATTCCATGTTGGCCAGGGTGTGTGAGCAGCAGAGAGCATTGATGGAGTACCAGATTATGAATCCACGCGTGCCTCCAACTCAGCTCCCTCAGTTTGCCAACCACGAGTGGCCATGGATGGCAGACATATGCGATGTACTGCGTATCTTTGAGGAGTCCACCAAGAAGGTCAGCAGGGAGGACGCTATAGTGAGCGTAACCATCCCGCTCCTAGGCGTCCTTAAAGAATCGCTCATCGCAATAAGGGAGAACGCATTGCACGCAGAGGAGACGGGGGTAGGAGGAGACGCAACGGAGCTACACAGTCAGACCACACTTTTGTCTGCTTCACGGTGGCAGTTGCAGGAGGAGGAGGATGAGGAGGAGGACGACGTGGAGGTGGCTGTGGAAGAGGAGGAGGATGCTGGCGGCGAGGGTAGCAGTCAGGCTGTGTGCGTCCCATTGGTTCAGCGCGGATGGGGCGGAGAGGAGGCGGAAGAGGAGGAAATGGCAAGTGATCCTTCTGGTGGGGGCAGTGACGTCATGCCTATTCAGAGTCTGGCACACATGGCTGACTTCATGCTGGGCTGCTTTTCCCAGGACACACGTGTTGTCCGGATAGTGGAGAACAAACTGTACTGGGTCTTCGCACTCCTGGACCCCCGGTATAAAGATAACGTCTCCTCTTTTATTCCGGTAGAGGAGAGGACGAATCGATTGCTGGAATACCAGAGGGAACTCGTGCAGAACATGATGGAGATTTTCCCACCCACCATCGCTGGCGGCAGAGAGGAGAGGGTCTCCCAGAGTCCCACAACATCAATCAGGCCCACAGCCACCAGGGGAACACTCTCCAAGGTGTGGGACACGTTCATGGCACCCCCTCGTGCAACTTCCATCACTGCGGGGCCCGCTATCAGCAGGAGGGACAAGTATCGGCGGATGTTGCGGGAGTACCTGGCAGACCGTACCCCTGTCCTCCCCGATCCCTTGGCGTCCTACACTTACTGGGTCTCCAAGTTGGACACGTGGCTGGAACTGTCCCTGTACGCCTTGGAGGTGCTTGCCTGCCCTGCCGCCAGCGTGCTATCAGAAAGGGTGTTCAGCGCAGCCGGGGGCATTATAACCGATAAGCGCAGCCGCCTGTCAACCGACAGTGCCGACAGGCTGACGCTAATCAAAATGAACAGCAAGTGGATTGACCCGGACTTTGCTTCTCCAACAGTGGAAAGCAGCCAAAAGTGAAGTGCCATCTGTATGAAGTGCCATTTCCTCCTCCACCTCCTCCTCCTCCTCCTTAACCGCCGTAGATTTGCTCCATAAAAAAAAAAAAAAAAAAAAATATTTATGGCTCACCTCTTGGGCCTACAAACAATTTTTAAGAGGTCTCACCTCTTGGGCCTACAAACAATTTTAAGAGGTCTCACCTCTTTTGCCTCCACACATTTTAGACGTCTCACCTCTTTGGCCTCCACATAATTTTTAAGAGATCTCACCTCTTGGGCCTCCACATAATTTTTAAGAGGTCTCACCTCTTGGGCCTCCACATAATTTTTAAGAGGTCTCACCTCTTGGGCCTCCACATAATTTTTAAGAGGTCTCACCTCTTGGGCCTCCACATAATTTTTAAGAGGTCTCACCTCTTGGGCCCTCCACATAATTTTTAAGAGGTCTCACCTCTTGGGCCTCCACATAATTTTTAAGAGGTCTCACCTCTTGGGCCTACACATAATTTTTAAGAGGTCTCACCTCTTGGGCCTACACATTAATTTTAAGAGGTCTCACCTCTTGGGCCTCCACATAATTTTTAAGAGGTCTCACCTCTTGGCCTCCACATAATTTTTAAGAAGTCTCACCTCGCTGGCCTACACATAATTTTTAAGAGGTCTCACCTCTTGGGCCTACACATAATTTTTAAGAGGTCTCACCGCTTGAGCCTCCACATAATTTTTAAAAGGTCTCACCTCTTGGCCTCCACATAATTTATAAGAGGTCTCACCTCTTGGGCCTACAAACAATTTTTCTCATGGCTCACCTCTTGGGCCTACAAACAATTTTTAAGAGGTCTCACCTCTTGGGCCTCCACATAATTTTTAAGAGATCTCACCTCTTGGGCCTCCACATAATTTTTAAGAGGTCTCACCTCTTGGGCCTCCACATAATTTTTAAGAGGTCTCACCTCTTGGGCCTCCACATAATTTTTAAGAGGTCTCACCTCTTGGGCCTACAAACAATTTTTATCATGGCTCACCTCTTGGGCCTACAAACAATTTTTAAGAGGTCTCACCTCTTTGGCCTCCACATAATTTTGAAGAGGTCTCACCTCTTGGGCCTACAAACAATTTTTCTCATGCCTCACCTCTTGGGCCTACAAACAATTTTTAAGAGGTCTCACCTCTTGGGCCTACAAACAATTTTTATTATGGCTCACCTCTTGGGCCTTAATACAATTTTTAAGAGGTCTCACCTCTTTGGCCTCCACTTAATTTTTTCGAGGGCTCACCTCTTGGGCCTCCACTTAATTTTTTCGAGGGCTCACCTCTTGGGCCTCCATATAATTTTTTCGAGGGCTCACCTCAAGCTAACTTTGCGCACTCATTAAAATATTTTCACAACAAGGACCTAAGAGCCCTCAATGGGAGAGCTTTGTGTGGGGGCCTGTTATAGGGAAGAGATGCGGCCCTGCGGGCTCTAGCCTGCCTTCTCCATGAGCCTCTGGCCAGCCCACGGCCTCTTCCTGCCTTTTGCGGTCCTACGCATCCCTCCACATCCCCACTGCTTTACCTGCTAGACATGACACTGGGCCAGGTCGGGTCACTGACATCTCAAGCGCCAACAATTTGGGCATTTTAAGGCTTCTGCATGTGTTTGAGTTGTTTTTACATTTTAAAGAAGACATGTCTGACCACATCTCACACACACACACAATGACAATTAGGGGTGGGGTCTATTTGCTTTCCCCTTTGCCTATGCCATCTGTGGTTGTCATAGGCAACGTGATTTCAAGGGGTGCAGAATTTTATCTTCTTTTTTGTCTAGTTTGGCTTGGGGTCCATGGCAATGTAGAGGAAAGAAGGTTTCCTTGTATGGTCTCACTTTACAGAGAGGTTACATTGTCTTTGGAGTGTATTGTTGAGAGGCTGTGATAGTGGCGTAATAGTGCGACTTGGGGGCGTTATATGCACCCAGACATGCTTCCCCTGCTGTCCCAGTTGCATTCCAGCAGCGTTGGCATCCTTTTCTGAGGTTTCAGGGTGGACTTGGTGACCTCCAAGTGGTCGAATTGAGATTTCCAAGTGGCGAGCATTTTTTTCCCATAGACTTTAATGGGATTCGATATTCGGTCGAATAGTCGAATTTCGCGGTCTATTCGAATCGAATTTCGAACTTTCGAATATTTCACTACTCGCTCATCTCTAATAACTTTACATTTATCCACATTGAACCTCATCTGCCAAGAGGATGCCCAAACACTCAGTGTGTCCAAGTCAGCTTGTTACTTCTGCACATCTTCCATAGACTGGACTCTACTACAAAGCTTAGTGTCATCTGCAAAAATTGAAACAGTGCTGTTAATTCCTCCCTCTATATCATTAATAAATAAATTAAATAAAAGTGGACCCAGCACTGAACCTTGGGGTACACCACTTATAACTGGGGACCATTCAGAGTAGGAATCATTCACCACCACTCGCTGAGTACGCTCCTTCAGCCATTTGCGTACTTGAATAGAACTTATCAGGCACTTATGATCTTGCACAACTGAGAGTGATATTTTATAGTGGGGGAAAAATCTTCTTTCCATCCAACCTTTTCAGCTGGAATAAAGATGGCAAATATGGCATACTGTATTAATAGCCAAAGTTAATATGATTAAATCTGCAGGATCAATAATACACTTGTAGTCAGCCCCCTGATGAACTGATATTGATGACCTATCCCAAGGATGGGTCATCAATATAAATAAATTCCTATCAGATACATTTTATGCCATATATAAATATCTCATTGCTGTCAGCTCCTATTATAAGAACAGGGGTCCCTACCTTTATTCCATTTTTAAGTATGTAAATAATAAGAATACTATCCACCATGTTATTCTGATGTATCTACACACTGCTATGAAAAAACAACCAAAATAAATTGTTAAATGCATTTCCGGTTAATGTAATAATATCCATTGATTCTCCAAGAATATAAGGTGAACTGGAGTTCAAAATGAGGATTTAAGCAGAAAGAGATCAAGGACAATCACAACTACGTAGCATTCTAAATAAATTACAGTGATAAAAAAGATTCGGTATTCTTAATACCATAATCTTCATCAAGGTCTTTGCTGTAACTAATTTCAAAGCAACATCCCACTACTAAGCGTGGATTTTCACTGCTACAGCCATTTATTGATGAACAGGATTTGTATCCTCTTAATTCCTATGTTGGTAATGTGAGCAGTTAGATGCTGGGGCTACTTATCAAGCTATGGCTGGTTGAAATGTTGCAAAAATTTCTGAAACAAAAGTTGCATGTTGTGTGTAGATTTGGTATGTGTGCTCCAATTATGAAAATTTTATCTTTCCAAGGACTGCAAGTGGTTTTTAAGAGTTTTATAAATTTTCCTCAAAATTTGGCTGGTTACAGTAGTTCCTGGTTCTTGGTGTCTCTGAAAGTCCTAGTGGTAGCTACCTATCTAGCACTTGTCACATATCAAGTGAGAATCTGGAGCAGAAGTAGGGTTGCTAACTGTCTAGAAATTCCTGGACAGTACATAAAAATAAATTTTTTTCATTGTCCATGATTTTATTTTTAGGTCAGTGGTACTTGAGCAGGTCACTTTGATTGTACTTCTCAGCATTTTAGAGCTCACAGTAAATGTTGGTAATGTGTTAGTATCTGACCTGTAGACTTGTATTACTTACTATCTTTATAGTTCATTATAGTTGGCTGGATAAATTGTCCAGAAAAATATATAAAAATTTAGGTTGGCAATTCTGAGCAGAAGCGAGCAATGGCATGTTGTATCTGTCACGTTGCTGTTTTGTTGATCCCTTTCCAAGAACTGGATGTGGGTTTTAAGAGTTTTCCTCAGAATTTGGTAGCTATGTTGTTGGCATCCCTGAAGGTAGGACTCAACGAAGAGCTAACCAGTTTGGACCAAACCGAATTCAGTCCAAACTTTGCTATATTTCAGATGGCAGACGAACCCAAATATTTTGAGGTTCGTTTTGGATGAATCCACTAAAACAGTGCATAGCGCCATTTTAGTGCACATGTTGGCGAGTAAAAAAGCACTAAGGAGGAAGATGAAGGGTTCTCACATGACCCTGAGAGGAAGTGGTAGGGAGGACTTGCCCTCATTGGCTCCCAGGCTGACAGAAAGCCTGGATGAGCCAATCAGTGCTGCAGAAGGCAGGGAGGTACACTAGCAGAACACCATTCTGTGCTGGGCTGTGAATGAGGGTGGTTTGGTGTTACAGTGTTTGCCAGGAAAATGATCTTAGGGAGTCAGGGAAAGTGACAAAAACAATCAGAGACAAAGGGTCAAAAATCAATCAAGCTTATTGCCAGGGAAAGTAAATTGTGTGTGTAGAATAGGGAGGCAGGGAAGCTGTCAGCCAGGGAGGAAGGAGTGAGGAGCTGTGGGCGCTGTCCCTCCTAGCAGAATTGCAGCTGCTGCATTACAGACCTTAAAAGCAGCTACCTGCAAGCAAATACTTTAATTTTTTTCCCCATTTTCACAGTAATCCTTTTTTTTGTGGGGTTCAATTTAATTAAGTTGCATATATATATATATATGTGATTACTGCAGCAATACTCAAGGTGTGGCAGTAATCTACCTGTGTGTATTAAGGTAAAATTGAGCATCAACCCTCAATCGTCCATTTACATCCAGTTTCCACACATTTGCAATTTAAACTTTTTTATGTATTTTTTTTTGGGGGGGGTCAGTTTAATTAAGCTGCCTATATACATGATTACTGGAACAATACCCAAGTTGTGGTAGCAATCTACCTGTGTGTATTAAGGTGATATTGAGTGTCAAGCCTCAATCGTCCATTTATGTATATTCAGTTTCCACACGGTTGCAATTTACATTTTTTGAGGGATTGTTAAATTTAATTAAACCAGCATATTGGTGATCAACACCAGTACACAGGCCAGCACACAAAAGTATCTGTGAGGGATAACAAATTTAGGCCTAGATCAATTTTACTTTATATCTGTGTTCACAAAAAATGAACAAAAAGAGATAAGTTTTTCTAAATAGGCTAGAGGAGGTTATATACCACTTTTCATGGCAATTGGAGCAACTTCAGTTTGGCCTGAATTGATTCAGGTCTGCACAGAACTTTTTTTAAAAATTCAGCGTTAAATTTCGACTTGTTCGCTCATCTTTAATAGGACCCCTGTTAAGGCATATGAATGTCATACAGATGTCTGTAAGAGTGTCTTCCATTACATGAATGCAACAAATGTATGCCTAGACATGGCTTCTCCCACAGCTTAATCAGGAGTGAAAGAAGACTTCATTATAAAGAAGGCTCCGTTATAAAAAAGGGTTGTCTTCTTGAGACAACCTCTTGAAAAATTAAAAAGGCTATTACAAATGGCAAAGTTATATGGATCTTACCTTGACATTAACCACCCGTTATGTGCCTTTGACACTCATTAGCTTCATGGTGCACGGTAGTGTTTAATACTGCCATGACAAGGAGCCAACATCTATTGTCACATTTAAAAAAAAAAAAGGAAAAAACTTAGTCAGCTGTATCCTTTGTGACTATACATTATAATGTCCCCAATTTAAATTTACTTAATCGAATCAAGCCCTAGTTTTACATTCAGTTTTTCAAGCTGTTTTTTTGCTAGGGAATTGTATAGTTTTGCAATAATTTTACAAATCCCCCCATTTGGTGTCATAAGGCACATATAAAATAATATTCAATATATAGAATTATTTTTGAACATAAGTGTCTTCCATCTGACTAATCCACACTACTCTTTATTTCAGAACTAATCATGAAATGTGCATTGCATTATATGGAACACCGCCAGGTTACCTTTCAAAGGTTAATTGCTTTTTCTTGCCAATTTGCCATAGATACACAATGATATGATTCCAACTACAATTGTACTTTTGAATTCACCTTCATCTATTATATAGTCCTGATAATATTTGCCAATGTAAAGCTTTAGTTAGCTTTACATTGCCTGGCAGCAATAACTTGGTGACTTGAGTGTTTGAGCAGTTATTTGTCTATAGTGCGCCTCTTGATTTCCACATAGACCACTTTGCGGGAGCTCAGCTTTCATAACAATACTACGGTTCATTTCTGTGAAGTTATCAAATCTCCAATTAATTTCTTGGATATGTATTAACAGAAATACATAACAAGAGGTAGGATATGCTTCAAGGCATTTTGCTTGCAGATTCCGCAGAGGGTTACTTCTCGCCATTTGTCAGTTTTGTTGGCATGTCTAATAAGCTGCACAGGCTGTCTTTAAAGGGGTTCTCCTGGCTACACATATTGATGATCTATCCCTGGGATAGGTTATTAATATCAGGTAATTGGGGGCCCGACACTCGGCACTCCCATGATTAGCTGTTTCGGACTGCCACAGCATCGGAAAATATACAGGGTATAGAGGTGGAGGCAGACAGCACTGTACATTGTGTAGTGGTCATGCCGGGGTATTGCAGCTCAGCTCTCAGGTGAATGGGAGGCGAGGTGCAGTATCCCAGAGCCAGAAAGTACAGTCTACATTGCCTTCTGGTTCCACTGTAGACACTGTTGGCTTCTAGCACTGCAGCAGCCCAAAGCAGCTGATCGGTGGGGGTGCCAGGTGTCGGACCACCACTAAGTTGTTATTGATGTCCTATCCTATGACTAGGTCATTAATATCTGTTGCCAGAACAAATCTTTTAGCCATTAGACAACTACTGCCATACATGTACAACGGATGTAGCTGCTTGGTTTCTTATGTTTTGAACAGCAGAGATCCTGGGCTATTGTCTGTGATCACCGATAACACTGATCGCAGACATTTAACCCAAATATGTCAAATATGACCACAGCATCTGAGAACACAAAAACTGGGAGTCGGAATGCCTTCCCTTCCCTGAGATCAGGGAAGGTGTTTCTTGCTGGGAATTGGCTTGAGCCTGCACTGCATTGGCATTTACTAAATTTGTTATTCAGTAATCAATCAAAATCCATTACTGAATACAAATTGCAATCTAATGATGTTAAAGTCCCCTAGGGTGATTTTAAAAAAAGTTAAAAAAAAAACAAGTTTTGTTTCTTTTTTTAATTTAAAAATTTAAATCAGCCTCTTTTCCCCAAAATTAAAAAAAATAAACATCATAGGCATCACCACATCAGAAAACGGCCATATTACTAAAATTTAAAAATATTTATCTCATACAGGGAACCATGTGACGTAAAAAATAAAATCAAAAATTTTTCATTGCTTCACTTCCCCCCAAAAAATGAATACAAAGTGATCAGAAAGTCACACACATGCGAAAATGGTATCAATAAAAACCACAGATCACCCTGCTCTATATAACTATAAAAATGTTTCTGAAAAAAATTTGGCAATGAAAAGAAAAAACTACATTTCTTTCAAAGTTTTTTTTCGGTATTATAGTTAGAAAAACTGAATATAGTATAAATGTGGTATAGCTGTAATTGTACTGACCTGGAGAATGAAGGTAAAAGGTCAGTTTTACTGCATAGTGAACACCGTAAAACTGTGGTGTAATTATGTTATTTTTCCAGTTACACCCAATTTGGATTTTTTTTCAAGTACAACTTGTCCCACAAAAAAACAAGCCCTCACATGACTATGTGGACGGAAAAATAAAAAAAGTTATAGCTCCAAAAAGGCAGAGAGTGAAAAATGAAAAAGCAAAAATTTAAAATCCTCCAAGGCTCAAGGGGTTAAAGTGGTTCTCTGGCCAATAAAAAGGTTTTGTTTTGTTTTTTAATTAAAAAAAAGGGTTACCTAACTAATCTCCCCCACTCTTGTCCTAACATTTCCCTAGTCTCTACTTCCTGGACCCCCTGACACACAGGAAATGACTGCACAGCCAATCACTGAGGCAGGTCACTAGGAAGTAGAGACCAGTGGGGACCCAGTGTTTTTTTTTTACTGCATTCTAACCCTTTTTTAAGAAAAAAATATTGTCCAGACAAAACCTTTAATTCAGACAAATATACCACTGCTACATTCTCCTTTCATTGATTCACCTCTGGCACCACTAGTGCACAGTAGTTTCCAGAGATGCCGCATGTAGCGCTTCCAAGGACCACATATGGCTCTCGCGCCGTTGGTTGGGGTACACTGTGCTAGAGCGTACACCAAATAGTAGGGAAGGTGAAAGTGTGACCTCCGTTGATTACATGGATACTGTAAATTACGGCATCTGTAATCTGTCTTGATAGCGGACAGGATAAGAAGTGGAGGGAGCGGTTTTTCCTCTTTCTGGAAGTGCGGCAATAAATTCTACTTTCTCCACACTGCAGTGAGAACATATTTCATTGTCTCCTCTATGAAATACACAGGATAGCAGGATATAAAAAAAAAAAATCCGGTTGTTTGAAGCTGCAGTACTACTGTCACAATTTGACAGATATTTACTGTAAAAGTGCTCTCTCCTCACTTTGCCTAAAGTATGTGTTCCTAAGAACCTCTCATTTATAATTTACCGTAAAGCTAACTTCAGTGCTTGGCGTCCCCTGTGAATATCTATGTATAGATGTGACCTGATATACTGGATCTTTGTAGTTGTTGTTCATTTCTTTTCTGCTTACTCTTTAGACTAGCACAACATGTCTGTCCTAGAACTTGAAGGGAGTCTTCAAATTTGGCAGATTTTGTTGCAGAACATATCTGCGACTGAAAATGAGTTCCAGTCATCTGGATGGATTTTGTAAGAATCATTGTGCTTTCCACCAAAACAATCCCATTCAGGCGAATGGAAGTGATTTTCAGACGCAGAAATTTCTGCAACAAAATCTGCCACGTGTGAACAGACATCTGAAATCTACAGCTGCTATGAGCAGGTAGAGTATTAAATTATAATTAGCACCAATATCTGGTGCACAAGATGTTCAAGGGTACCTAATCTCTGCACTGTTGGCTTTCATCGGCTCTGTTCGGCATGGGGAGTACAGAACCACATAAAGTATTTGGGTTCCATACTCCACAGGCTGGAAACGCCGAGCAAAGCTGATGAAATCAGACAATGTAAAGCTCTCTGAGAAGCGCTGACGCAGAATCATGCTTTCTCCAAGGGGTTTAGGTACCCTTTAAATCTGTTGGTCCACATGAGGTCCTACCCCCTCCTAAAAAGCCTTGTCCACTTTTCTTACCAGGTGTGAAAAGTCACAAGTTATAGCACAAATATGTCATGCACCATGATTTGCAACTTTTCAATGCAAAGATGAAAAATGATTGAGTGAAAAATGATACTCATGTGCACAGACCCATTGCAATGAATGGGTCAGCACTGCAGCAATTGAACTGAATGGGATTGCAGTGCAGCTCACAAGTTGCTGCAACCATGCCCCCAGAATCACTAAAAATCCAGCAGTTTTGGATATTGTGGATATTGTGTGATTCTGGAGCAGTAGTCATGGCAACCCCATGCAGTTATTGACTGCAGTGCTACAAAGTGACCCTTGGTTGCGGCCTAGATCGCCATGTAGCCCTAGTCTTAAAGGCTATTAACACTTTTGAGAGCATTTTTTAAATTATTTCATTGTACTTATTTTGAGCTAAAAATAATTTTTTCAAATGATCTTTATTAAAAATATGAAATCCGTTTTTGTGTACATAGCTGAGATTTTGTAACAGCAGCCTGTGGATTTTCTGTCTTTTCTGTAATTTTGGGAGCTGGCGGGCTCCTTATCTCTGCTCTCTGACCTTATAAACGCTCATGATAGCTCAGTTCTTATCTTACTGATAAGAATGTGTTTATGACCTGTTAGTAGTTTAGAGATAAGGTTTATTAGTAGAGATGAGCGAGTAGTGAAATATTCGAAAGTTCGAAATTCGATTCGAATAGACCGCGAAATTCGACTATTCGACCGAATATCGAATCCCATTAAAGTCTATGGGGAAAAAATGCTCGCCACTTGGAAATCTCAATTCGACCACTTGGAGGTCACCAAGTCCACCCTGAAACCTCAGAAAAGGATGCCAACACTGCTGGAATGCAACTGGGACAGCAGGGGAAGCATGTCTGGGTGCATATAACGCGCCCAAGTCGCACTATTACGCCACTATCACAGCCTCTCAACAATACACTCCAAAGACAATGTAACCTCTCTGTAAAGTGAGACCATACAAGGAAACCTTCTTTCCTCTACATTGCCATGGACCCCAAGCCAAACTAGACAAAAAAGAAGATGAAATTCTGCACCCCTTAAAATCACGTTGCCTATGACAACCACAGATGGCATAGGCAAGGGGGAAAGCAAATAGACCCCACCCCTAATTGTCATTGTGTGTGTGTGTGAAATGTGGTCAGACATGTCTTCTTTAAAATGTAAAAACAACTCAAACACATGCAGAAGCCTTAAAATGCCCAAATTGTTGGCGCTAGAGATATCAGTGACCCGACCTGGCCCACTGTCATGTCTAGCAGGTAAAGCAGTGGGGATGTGGAGGGATTGCGTAGGACCGCAAAAGGCAGGAAGAGGCCGTGGGCTGGCCAGAGGCTCATGGAAAATTTTGTGGAGGCCCAAGAGGTGAGACGTCTTAAAAATTGTGTGGAGGCTAAAGAGGTGAGACTTCTTAAAAATTATGTGGAGGCCCAAGAGCTGAGACCTCCTTAAAATTATGTGGAGGCCCAAGAGGTGAGACCTCTTAAACATTATGTGGAGGCCCAAGAGGTGAGACCTCTTAAAGATTTTGTGGAGGCCCAAGAGGTGAGACCTCTTAAAGATTTTGTGCAGGCCAAGAGGTGAGACCTCTTAAAGATTTTGTGGAGGCCCAAGAGGTGAGACCTCTTAAAGATTTTGTGGAGGCCCAAGAGGTGAGACCTCTTAAAGATTTTGTGGAGGCCCAAGAGGTGAGACCTCTTTAAAATTATGTGGAGGCCCAAGAGGTGAGACCTCTTAAACATTATGTGTATTTGTGGGAGCCCAAGAGAGTGAGAACTCTTTAAAATTATGTGGAGGCCCAAGAGGTGACACCTCTTAAACATTTTGTGGAGGCCCAAGAGGGTGAGACCTCTTAAAGATTTTGTGCAGGCCCAAGAGATGAGACCTCTTTAAAGATTTTGTGGAGGCCCAAGAGGTGAGACCTCTTAAAGATTTTGTGGAGGCCCAAGAGGTGAGACCTCTTAAAGATTTTGTGGAGGCCCAAGAGGTGAGACCTCTTAAAGATTTTGTGCAGGCCCAAGAGGTGAGACCTCTTAAAGATTTTTGTGGAGGCCCAAGAGGTGAGACCTCTTAAAGATTTTGTGGAGGCCCAAGAGGTGAGACCTCTTAAAGATTTTTGTGGAGGCCCAAGAGGTGAGACCTCTAAAGATTTTGTGGAGGCCCAAGAGGTGAGACCTTCTTAAAGATTTTGTGCAGGCCCAAGAGGTGAGACCTCTTAAAGATTTTGTGGAGGCCAAGAGGTGAGACCTCTTAAAGATTTTGTGGCAGGCCCAAGAGGTGAGACCTCTTAAAGATTTTGTGAGGCCCAAGAGGTGAGACCTCTTAAAGATTTTGTGGAGGCCCAAGAGGTGAGGACCTCTTAAAGATTTTGTGGAGGCCCAAGAGGTGAGACCTCTTAAAGATTTTATGGAGGCCCAAGAGGTGAGACCTCTTAAAGATTTTGTGGAGGCCCAAGAGGTGAGACCTCTTAAAGATTTTGTGCAGGCCCAAGAGGTGAGACCTCTTAAAGATTTTGTGGAGGCCAAGAGGTGAGACCTCTTAAAGATTTTGTGGAGGCCCAAGAGGTGAGACCTCTTAAAGATTTTATGGAGGCCCAAGAGGTGAGACCTCTTAAAGATTTTGTGGAGGCCCAAGAGGTGAGACCTCTTAAAGATTTTGTGCAGGCCCAAGAGGTGAGACCTCTTAAAGATTTTGTGGAGGCCCAAGAGGTGAGACCTCTTAAAGATTTTGTGGGGCCAAGAGGCTTAAAGATTTTGGGGCCCAAGAGGTGAGACCTCTTAAAGATTTTGTGGAGCCCAAGAGGTGAGGACCTCTTAAAGATTTTGTGGCAGGCCCAAGAGGTGAGACCTCTTAAAGATTTTGGCAGGCCAGAGGGACCTCTAAATTGGGAGGCCAGGGTGAGACTCTTTAAAGATTTTGTGGAGGCCCAAGAGGTGAGACCTGTTAAAATTATGTGGAGGCCCAAGAGGTGAGACCTCTTAAACATTTTGTGCAGGCCCAAGAGGTGAGACCTCTTAAAAATTATGTGGAGGCCCAAGAGGTGAGACCTCTTAAAAATTATGTGGGGGCCAAGAGGTGAGACCTCTTAAAGATTTTGTGGAGGCCCAAGAGGTGGAGACCTCTTAAAGATTTTGTGCAGGCCCAAGAGGTGAGACCTCTTAAAGATTTTGTGGAGGCCCAAGAGGTGAGACCTCTTAAAGATTTTGTGGAGGGCCCAAGAGGTGAGACCTCTTAAACATTTTTGTGCAGGCCCAAGAGGTGAGACCTCTTAAACAGTTTTGTGCAGGCCCAAGAGGTGAGACCTCTTAAAAATTATGTGGAGGCCCAAGAGGTGAGACCTGTTAAAAATTATGTGGAGGCCAAGAGGTGAGACCTGTTAAAAATTATGTGGAGGCCCAAGAGGTGAGACCTCTTAAAAATTATGTGGAGGCCCAAGAGGTGAGACCTCTTAAACATTTTGTGCAGGCCCAAGAGGTGAGACCTCTTAAAAATTATGTGGAGGCCCAAGAGGTGAGACCTCTTAAAAATTATGTGGAGGCCCAAGAGGTGAGACCTCTTAAAAATTATGTGGAGGCCCAAGAGGTGAGACCTGTTAAAAATTATGTGGAGGCCCAAGAGGTGAGACCTGTTAAAAATTATGTGGAGGCCCAAGAGGTGAGACCTCTTAAAAATTATGTGGAGGCCCAAGAGGTGAGACCTCTTAAACATTTTGTGCAGGCCCAAGAGGTGAGACCTCTTAAAAATTATGTGGAGGCCCAAGAGGTGAGACCTCTTAAAATTATGTGGAGGCCCAAGAGGTGAGACCTCTTAAACATTTTGTGCAGGCCCAAGAGGTGAGACCTCTTAAAAATTATGTGGAGGCCCAAGAGGTGAGACCTCTTAAACATTTTGTGCAGGCCCAAGAGGTGAGACCTCTTAAAAATTATGTGGAGGCCCAAGAGGTGAGACCTCTTAAAAATTATGTGGAGGCCCAAGAGGTGAGACCTCTTAAACATTTTGTGCAGGCCCAAGAGGTGAGACCTCTTAAAAATTATGTGGAGGCCCAAGAGGTGAGACCTGTTAAAAATTATATGGAGGCCCAAGAGGTGAGCCATAAATATATAAATTTTTCTCATTTACGGAGCAATTCTACGGCGGTTAAGGAGGAGGAGGTGGAGGAGGAAATGGCACTTCATACAGATGGCACTTCACTTTTGGCTGCTTTCCACGGTTGGAGAAGCAAAGTCCGGGTCAATCCACTTGCTGTTCATTTTGATTAGCGTCAGCCTGTCCGCACTGTCGGTTGACAGGCGGCTGCGCTTATCGGTTATAATGCCCCCGGCTGCGCTGAACACCCTTTCTGATAGCACGCTGGCGGCAGGGCAGGCAAGCACCTCCAAGGCGTACAGGGACAGTTCCAGCCACGTGTCCAACTTGGAGACCCAGTAAGTGTAGGACGCCGAGGGATCGGGGAGGACAGGGGTACGGTCTGCCAGGTACTCCCGCAACATCCGCCGATACTTGTCCCTCCTGCTGATAGCGGGCCCCGCAGTGATGGAAGTTGCACGAGGGGGTGCCATGAACGTGTCCCACACCTTGGAGAGTGTTCCCCTGGTGGCTGTGGGCCTGATAGATGTTGTGGGACTCTGGAGACCCTCTCCTCTCTGCCGCCAGCGATGGTGGGTGGGAAAATCTCCATCATGTTCTGCACGAGTTCCCTCTGGTATTCCAGCAATCGATTTGTCCTCTCCTCTACCGGAATAAAAGAAGAGACGTTATCTTTATACCGGGGGTCCAGGATGCGAAGACCCAGTACAGTTTGTCTCCACTATCCGGACAACACGTGTGTCCCGGGAAAAGCAGCCCAGCATGAAGTCAGCCATGTGTGCCAGACTCTGAATAGGCATGACCTCACTGCCCCCACCAGAAGGATCACTTGCCATTTCCTCCTCTTCCTCTTCCGCCTCCTCTCCGCCCCATCCGCGCTGAACCAATGGGACGCACACAGCCTGACTGCTACCCTCGCCGCCAGCATCCTCCTCCTCTTCCACAGCCACCTCCACGTCGTCCTCCTCCTCATCCTCCTCCTCCTGCAACTGCCACCGTGAAGCAGACAAAAGTGTGGTCTGACTGTGTAGCTCCGTTGCGTCTCCTCCTACCCCCGTCTCCTCTGCGTGCAATGCGTTCTCCCTTATTGCGATGAGGGATTCTTTAAGGACGCCTAGGAGCGGGATGGTTACGCTCACTATAGCGTCCTCGCTGCTGACCTTCTTGGTGGACTCCTCAAAGATACGCAGTAACATCGCATATGTCTGCCATCCATGGCCACTCGTGGTTGGCAAACTGAGGGAGCTGAGTTGGAGGCACGCGTGGATTCATAATCTGGTACTCCATCAATGCTCTCTGCTGCTCACACACCCTGGCCAACATGGAATAGGTGGAATTCCAGCGAGTCGGCAGGTCGCACAACAGCCGATGTTCAGGCAAATGGAGGCGTTGCTGGAGTTTTTTAAGCTAGCAGCAGCTACAGTTGACTTCCGAAAGTGAGCGCACAAGCGCCGCACTTTCACCAGTAGCTCTGCCAGGTTGGGGTAAGTCTTTAGAAATTTTTGGACTACCAGATTAAAAACGTGGGCCAGGCATGGTACGTGATTGAGTTCGGCAAGCTCCAGAGCCGCCACCAGGTTACGGCCGTTATCGCACACGACCATGCCTGGTCCTAGCTGCAGCGGCGACAGCCACATCTCCGTCTGCTGCAATATGGCGTCCCTCACTTCTGGGGCGCTGTGCTTCCTGTCGCCCAAGCTGATGAGCTTTAGCACCGCCTGCTGACGTCTCCCCGCGCCAGTGCTGCAACGCTTCCAGCTAGCGGCTGAGGGAGATGTTAAGGCACAGGAGGAGGAGGAGGAGGAGGAGGAGGGGGGTTTATCAGAACCCATGCTGGCAATCTTGGGCGGGGGTGGTAGGTAGGCCGTCTCTGTTTGCGACCCCGTCCCCGCTTCCACTACATTCACCCAGTGTGCCGTCAAAGAGATGTAGCGTCCCTGGCCGCAAGCGCTTGTCCACGAGTCGGTGGTCAAGTGGACCTTTGCGCTGACTGCGTACCTCAGGGCCCGCCTGATGTTACGCGACACGTGCTGGTGCAGGGCGGGACGGCACTCCGGGAAAAGTAGTGGCGGCTGGGGACGGAAATAGCGAGGTGCGGCAGCCGCCATCAGGTCGCGGAAGGCCTGCGTCTCCACAAGCCTAAACGGCAACATCTCCAGGGCCAGCAGTTTGGAGATGTGGCAGTTTAAGGCTTGGGCTTGGGGGTGACTCGAGGCGTACTTCCGCCTGCGGTCGAACGCCTGCGAGATGGACAGTTGTTGGGACGAGGAGTGTGAGGGTGCAGGCGAAGAGGCGGGGGAAGGGGAGGCTGAAGGAGAAGGCCCCAAAGTAGCCGAGGCAGAGGCAGATGTGGAGGTGTCCTGGCTGGAGGTCTGGACCGCAGTGGCAGCACACAACAAAGGGGAAGAGGCAGTGGCAGCAGGACCGGGCGCAGTTTGTATTGCGTTTGCTCTCTCCCACTCAGCCCAGTGCTTGACTTCCAAGTGACGCCGCATGCCTGAGGTGGTCAGATTGCTCTTCTCAGAGCCCCTACTCAGTTTTGAGTGGCAGAGTGTGCAAACCGCGCTCAGTTTGTCATCCGCACAAACATTAAAAAATCTCCACACCACAGAAGTACGAGGCCTCGATGGGGAGCTTCGCGCGACTGCCCGCTGCCGGGAACAGCTTCAGCCGTGCTGGCTGTGGCCTCACTACTCTGTCTGGACTGTCCTCTGCCTCTGGACATCCCTCTGCCTGTGGACATCCCTCTGCCTCTGGACATCCCTCTGCCTCTGGACATCCCTCTGCCTCTGGACATCCCTCTGCCTGTGGACATCCCTCTGCCTCTTGCTGCCTTTTTCGGTGCTGCGCAGACCACCACCTCTCCACTGCTTTCCCCGCTGGACATCACCCCTGGCCAAGTGGGGTCGGTCATTTCGTCATCCACCACCTCCTCTTCCTCACTCTGCTCCTCCTCCTGCCCACTGGACATTCCAACAGCCTCCCTTGATGGCAACTGCGTCTCATCATCATCATCGCTCATGATAACAGATGCTGGTTCAGGGTCCACATCAGCAGGAGATGGCGAAAACTCAAGTGTTTGGGCATCACTACAAACAAATTCCTCTGCTAGCTCCTGGGATTCTTCCGGCACATCTGAAAAAGGACCCGAAAAGAGCTCCTGGGAGGGGTCAAGGGTGGGATGACTCTGTTGGCCAGGTGTGGAGGAAGGAGGGTCAGAGTGAGACTGTGTGGATGACTGGCTGGTGGACAACTGTGTGGAAGCGCTATCGGCTATCCATTGCACCACCTGTTCAACCTGCTCAGGCCTCAACAGCGGTGTAACTCGCCCCCTGCTTAACTGTCCCATAAAGGCAGGGATTCTGGATAAGTGGGATCCTGGCTGACCCTCACCAGCACGCATTGTATCCCCACTGGCTTCAACAAGGCCACCAACAGCATTTCCGCGCCCCCGTCCTCGTCCACGTCCGATTCCGCTAGCCCCCCTCCGCATTTTATTTTTTTTTTGGTTGCAAATACAATATTTGGGTATATAATTAGGTATGTGAAAAAATTTAGCAAGAGAACGCACAGTACAGTGGCCTATTAAAAGGCCTAGATATTGTATATTTCAAGGTACACAGCCGTGTAGTAACTGAACAGACGGTGGGTATTTACACCAGGTATGTGAAATAATTTAGCAAGAGAACGCACAGTACAGTAGCCTATTAAAAGGCCTAGATATTGTATATTTCAAGGTACACAGCCGTGTAGTAACTGAACAGACGGTGGGTATTTACACCAGGTATGTGAAATAATTTAGCAAGAGAACGCACAGTACAGTGGCCAATTAAAAGGCCTAGATATTGTATATTTCAAGGTACACAGCCGTGTAGTAACTGAACAGACGGTGGGTATTTACACCAGGTATGTGAAATAATTTAGCAAGAGAACGCACAGTACAGTGGCCAATTAAAAGGCCTAGATATTGTATATTTCAAGGTACACAGCCGTGTAGTAACTGAACAGACGGTGGGTATTTACACCAGGTATGTGAAATAATTTAGCAAGAGAACGCACAGTACAGTGGCCAATTAAAAGGCCTAGATATTGTATATTTCAAGGTACACAGCCGTGTAGTAACCGAACAGACGGTGGGTATTTACACCAGGTATGTGAAATAATTTAGCAAGAGAACGCACAGTACAGTGGCCAATTAAAAGGCCTAGATATTGTATATTTCAAGGTACACAGCCGTGTAGTAACTGAACAGACGGTGGGTATTTACACCAGGTATGTGAAAAAATTTAGCAAGAGAACGCACAGTACAGTGGCCTATTAAAAGGCCTAGATATTGTATATTTCAAGGTACACAGCCGTGTAGTAACTGAACAGACGGTGGGTATTTACACCAGGTATGTGAAATAATTTAGCAAGAGAACGCACAGTACAGTGGCCAATTAAAAGACCTAGATATTGTATATTTCAAGGTACACAGCCGTGTAGTAACTGAACAGACGGTGGGTATTTACACCAGGTATGTGAAATAATTTAGCAAGAGAACGCACAGTACAGTGGCCTATTAAAAGGCCTAGATATTGTATATTTCAAGGTACACAGCCGTGTAGTAACTGAACAGACGGTGGGTATTTACACCAGGTATGTGAAATAATTTAGCAAGAGAACGCACAGTACAGTGGCCTATTAAAAGGCCTAGATATTGCATATTTCAAGGTACACAGCCGTGTAGTAACTGAACAGACGGTGGGTATTTACACCAGGTATGTGAAATAATTTAGCAAGAGAACGCACAGTACAGTGGCCTATTAAAAGGCCTAGATATTGTATATTTCAAGGTACACAGCCGTGTAGTAACTGAACAGACGGTGGGTATTTACACCAGGTATGTGAAATAATTTAGCAAGAGAACGCACAGTACAGTGGCCTATTAAAAGGCCTAGATATTGTATATTTCAAGGTACACAGCCGTGTAGTAACTGAACAGACGGTGGGTATTTACACCAGGTATGTGAAATAATTTAGCAAGAGAACGCACAGTACAGTGGCCTATTAAAAGGCCTAGATATTGTATATTTCAAGGTACACAGCCGTGTAGTAACTGAACAGACGGTGGGTATTTACACCAGGTATGTGAAATAATTTAGCAAGAGAACGCACAGTACAGTGGCCTATTAAAAGGCCTATATATTGTATATTTCAAGGTACACAGCCGTGTAGTAACTGAACAGACGGTGGGTATTTACACCAGGTATGTGAAATAATTTAGCAAGAGAACGCACAGTACAGTGGCCTATTAAAAGGCCTAGATATTGTATATTTCAAGGTACACAGCCGTGTAGTAACTGAACAGACGGTGGGTATTTACACCAGGTATGTGAAATAATTTAGCAAGAGAACGCACAGTACAGTGGCCTATTAAAAGGCCTAGATATTGTATATTTCAAGGTACACAGCCGTGTAGTAACTGAACAGACGGTGGGTATTTACACCAGGTATGTGAAATAATTTAGCAAGAGAACGCACAGTACAGTGGCCTATTAAAAGGCCTAGATATTGTATATTTCAAGGTACACAGCCATGTAGTAACTGAACAGACGGTGGGTATTTACACCAGGTATGTGAAATAATTTAGCAAGAGAACGCACAGTACAGTGGCCTATTAAAAGGCCTAGATATTGTATATTTCAAGGTACACAGCCGTGTAGTAACTGAACAGACGGTGGGTATTTACACCAGGTATGTGAAATAATTTAGCAAGAGAACGCACAGTACAGTGGCCTATTAAAAGGCCTAGATATTGTATATTTCAAGGTACACAGCCGTGTAGTAACTGAACAGACGGTGGGTATTTACACCAGGTATGTGAAATAATTTAGCAAGAGAACGCACAGTACAGTGGCCAATTAAATGGCCTAGATATTGTATATTTCAAGGTACACAGCCGTGTACTAACTGAACAGACGGTGGGTATTTACACCTGGTATACAAAAAGGGTATTGCAGGCACACAGAACCCAGAACACTAGAGCCAAATAAACTGTATTTAAAAAAATAAAATAAAATTCACAGCCGTATACTGCCAGATCAGATGGTGCATATACACACTAGTTATATAACAGGGTTTTTCAGCCAAAAAGAACGCTGAACAGTAGTGCCAAATATAGTTTGGTATGTAGCAGAGCACCTAATACACCACTAATGCCTCTCTCTGTCCCTACTCCAGCAGCTATCCCTGAATACGGCAGCCGTTCTCTGTAAAGTGTATCTTGTAGTAAAGCTATCACTGTAGTGCACTATAGTAGCCCTGATAAGGGCTTTTAATCACGCTCCTGCCTGTCCAACTGCTAAAACCTGTCTGTCCCTTCTCCAGCCTCTGTCCCTGACTAAGTTCACGCAGCATATGCGTACGAGCAGGAAGAGCTGAGTTTTTAATATTCGAGGTCACATGGTTTTTCCAGCCAATCCATGTAGACACTGTTTTCGCGCTGCCAGCGTGCTCAGCGTGCCTGTCATACCCCCCCTGCATGTTGATTGGTGGAAAAAGAGCGCCAGGGAAGGTGGGAGGGGAAACGAATTCTAAGTGCGCCATCGCCGTTATACTCGATTGAAATCGAGTATGCCGAATAGCGTAGTATTCGATCGAATACCGGCTCGATCGAACACTACTCGCTCATCTCTATTTATTAGATGACGGCACAAAGTGAAAGTATCAATCACACAGTTAGAAAAACAGTAATACCTTTGTGACAGAATGGCTCAATATTTTTTAATAAAGGCCAATTGAAAATATGATTTTTAGCCAAAAATGAGTAACATGAAATCATAAGCAAAAATTGCCTCTGAAGGTATACATAGCCTTTAATATCAAGCCCTCTTGTCACAGAGACTGATCAGGAGAAAAAAAAGCATGTGTTTCCATGGAAGGTGTTAGTATACTTTAACATGTTGGTTGTTTTCCACTTGACTTCATACGATTTTTAATTTGCTGACTTTTGTGTGGCATAATGTAGAATGCACTAAACTATCCATTAAATCGTAAAACTTTATTTGATGTTGTGAGAAGCCAATTTAGTAAAATCCTGCTGATTATTTCAAAAGTGTAAGCGGACTTCTGATGTACTTTTTACACATGGTTCATCCACTAAAAAGAAGTCAATTGTCCAGAATACTTTACTGAACCTCACTGCACATCGAATGAGGGCCCTCACTATATGAAGCATGGTTCAGTGTGTGAATGCCGATACTGTTCCATCTTTCTTTCGCTTATGATGCAGAAGATTTAATTGTAAGAAAATGTGTTTGTTTCAGTAAAAGAAAATTGCAATCTCTCAAAGAAAATCAAACACTAGTGAGAAAATTACAGATTGGGAATATGGGCATAAAATATCCTTTATATTAATTGGCCTGTGAAACGCTGCCAAACATTGTTATCCCATATATCACTCTATCAGCCTGCTGGGTAAATTGGGAATGTGACTTACAGTAACCATTATTAATATCAGGTACAGTAAGTAAATTAAATTGTAAGTGCATTACAAAGTATAGCTTTTGTTGGATATGCCATACATATCTGATAGATAAGAGTTCCTATCTCTAGAATGTCCCTCCACTGCAATCCCGTCCCGCCTGATGGGCCCGCCAGGATGTTCAGATTTATGGATAAAGCCAAGCAGGCTGTAGTATGTTCTTTCCAAAGCTCAAATTATATAAGAAGCCAGACCTAAGCCATCATTTCTAGATAAGTTTGACTCATCTTTTGACTTTTATGGTGTAATAATAATATTTGAAGTTCTGTTTGTACTGTTGCTGTACTTTTGATCATCAGTATTGATAGTTATATGTACTGACTTAAACTTCTATAATAGTAAATTTTTCTAAATTGTTTCTCACAGGGAAATGCTTTTGTCTATAGCCCTTGGCCAGGTGTTATCTCTGCTTCTATGTGGCATCCGACTCACAAGTAAATACCTATCAGAAGATTTTCATGCCAACACGCCACTCTTTCAGAGTTTTCTTAACTACATCCTTCTATTTTTGGTCTATACAACCACTCTGGCTGTAAGACAAGGTAAGTGCTACCTGTACATCCTGAATGTTTCACCATTTACAGCCTGACAAATTGCAACACGACTTTATAACAATCATAATTCTGTGCTTTCACCAGAGCTAAAAATATTGCCTTTAAAAGCTAAAAATTGCCATTGACGGGAAAGAAGTTGGTTTTACAGTATAAATTAGCCATATTCGGAATATGGGCTCACTAGCGAAGCAAAGGGATTAACCCACCAGTAGCATGCGTAACCCTCAGGAGCTCGGCAGTTTCCTACCACTGGTGCAGTTTGCGTGGCATATCTTCATTTTAGCTATCCACGCACCCTCAACAGGTCATGTTTTCAGGATGGGTGACGGGCAGTCAAGATTCGAAATGATGTTGCAGAAAACCTTGCAGCCATTCAAGCCACAGTTGTTTTCTGTTATTTATTAAAAAATGATAGTCAATGGCAAATTTTTAATGGCAGATAAACCTACAAAACTAAGTGACCACTAACAATAAGCAAGTACTATGCAATTTTTTAATGAATGACAAATCCAAGCCGTGGCCTGCACAGCATCTTGGTTTTTGGGCGAATCACAGCCTCGTCTCCACCTCCCACTGGCCACAGGATTTCCTATACAAAGAACGCCTGTGACAATTAATGATACATTGATACTAATGAAGTCATGTCTGGAGAATTAAAGGAGTATTCCCATATTATAGCACATCACTATACCCCTATATCACCATCACTAGTAAAATTCTGGAAACTCTTTCAAGATGTGTGATATTGGTATACTGGGATATATTGGGATACTGGTTCCAACATGTCTGATAACAGGTACAACTAATGTTCAGAAGATTTGTTTTCCCTAGCTACGATATTGTGCATAGGTCAATTCATTCCTGATTACAGGACATTGGCCATCTAGCTGAACTGCTACCAGTTCAGCTTTTAGTATCAGATATACCATAATATTCAACATATTGTCCTTTTTGGATAGCATCTAACACAGGATACAGCAGACTCATACCTTAGCTCTAATTTAAGTAAAGGGGTTCTCCAGGAATGATTTAAAATGGCCGCATGCAGCCTGTCCTAGAAAGTGAGCAGGACTAGTTGCCTCCAATTACAGAGCTGCGTATGGGGTCGAAGGGCAGGGCCTCACTACACTTTATGCTCCAGCACTTGCATTTAGTACACATTGTGAGTGAGTGTTTCTGTCAGGCTGCTCAGCCATGATGGTATATTGTAGGCATGACAACGTCATTACCATCTATTGTAGAGCAGTGTAGTGTGTAGTGAGGCTCGCCACCTTATCCCTCTAGGTAGCTCTACCAGTGGTGGCAACCAGTCTTGCTTACATTCTAGGACAAGTTGCGTTTGATCATTTAAATTCATTCTTGAAGAACCTCTTTAAGGACTCCAATTTCTCATGAAATGCATGAATATATGTACGCAATTCAAAATATAATCACTGGGTGGTCACACATAGACACAAATAGGATAGACACATCATGTCACAAATATTGTGAAATCACTTTGTTTAGAAAAGATGGTTATCTTGTGACACACATATCAGAATGTGTCCAGCCTAGAGGAAAGTTAAAGGGGTTGTGCAGGCAGTATATATTGATGTATCCTCATAATACCCCGCACCTCAACTGATCAGCTGTTTGAAGTGGTGGTGAAGCTCCATTCGAGTGCTGCTTCCTCTTCATTACACTCCCTTTGGTGCTGCAGTATAATTACAAGTACTCGCTCCATTCATTTGACTGGAGCGAGCACTTTTATGTACACTGTGCTGCCGCTGCAAGGGAGGCGATGCGCAGTGTAATAAAGAGGAAGCAGCTCTCACATACAGCACTGCTTCCTCTTCAAACAGCCAATCGGCAGGGGTGTCGGGTGTTGGATCCCCACCAATCAGATATTGATGGCCTATCCAATATATGCTGCCTGCACAATCACTTTAAGAAACACATATCAGAACATGTACATGTGGATGAAGAAACATGGGAGTGCACCTCATGAATACAAATGACCTATGAGACTGTTGTATTCTTCCTCTGCTTTTCTGAACCAAATGCTACAATACTTTTATATTTTGGTGTTGTTTTCTGGTAGCAGTGCAGCGATCTTAGTATAATATGTAGCAATGAAATAGGGTGCACCATTAGGCTGTCTCTGAAGGTCCCATAGAGGAGACAGCAACAGTGCACAAGCAAATCCATTCCATTCATACAGGACACTCATTCTTATTATGAGTGACAGTTCCAGTGATCTGACCCCCACCAATTAGACACATGTCTAAATCTTGGCATGAGCCCTTCAAATTAGAAATATAAGAAACAAATACTTTATGAGGATATATGCCAAAAAAATGGCCATATATTAAAAATTCTGAGCTTAGTGACAAGAGAAAGTGCAGCCATATTGGATGTCCACTTTGAATTAGAGTTTCAGCAACCATTAACAGACTGTCATTATCTCGGCATAGTCAGTCAGTAGCAGCAAATGGTGTTATTGCCAGAAATAATAATATATTATCAAATAAATCAATGGCTAACCATATAGTGTGACAAATGGTTATTTCTGTGTATTGAGTTCAATAATGCTATCTGCACTAATTCATCCTGCAATCTGAAAGAATGACCATTTATATATCATAATTACATCAAACGTGTTGTGGAGACTTGTAGATCACTATATAAATGGAATTAGTGCTGTCAGTAGATATTCCCTGTGAAACTGATTTATGGTAACAAAGTAAAGTGAAAGAGACAACCAGAGCGCAGTATTTCTGATTTACAGTCTCCATTGTCCTCTGGTGATAAAATGCCTAGGTGTTTTTTTGTGATTTTACTGTGCTTTATCCTCACAGCGGGAAAAAACCCATAAGACCTATTCACTATTTGTTCTGCTGAGCAATTTCATTAGTAAATAATGCAGCGCGATATTCATGATCCCACACATCTTTCTGGTATACATTCAGACCCAACGGCCAACGCATTTCCACATTATGGTCTCACATTGAAGATTAAGCTGAGATAATGGGATGCAGCAATTGAGAATTTTACTAATCAAACCTCATAAAATGTGAGAATGAAATGCCAGCTCCATGGTAATGTGAGGCCGGGCATCTGTTCTAAGCAATACTAGTTGATAGAACACTGTTCCTCAATTAACTCAGCGTGAGCCTTTCACAGCCAGGAAATGTCCCCCTGTTTGATGGAGATAGGCTTCACTTCCACTCCAGAACACAAAAGCAAATGAATTGTGTCATAATGTGCTCTAAGTTCTTTGTTGACACTAATTTAAAGCAAACTTTCTTTTTTTTTGATTTTCCAGGTCAAAAATGTTTCCAGTAAATAATATTTTTTTTTCTATATAAATGAATGATTTATTATAGGGGTTTTCCAGGATTTTACTACTGATGACCTATCCTCTGGATAATGAGCTCTTTGTTGAACACCACTGTTCGGCGCAAAACTTTGATTTTTCTTTTGCCTCTGGTCATATTTCTCTCCTCCCTGTCATTACTGAGTGTGGCATTACTTACACATGTTTCTCCCACATGGCACTTGTCTTATTAATTATGATACATATCTTGATTAGGAATTTGCAGTATTTTATCTATTTTTATACAGTTAAATGATTATGGTTTGTATTATGTGATGTAATCATGTACACTGTACCCACTTTCAGCACTTTTTTTTTACTGTTATATGTGTAATCATGCTTATTGATTGATGATGATATGCACCTGCACCTTGCATTTATATATGACATGCTCACTATCACTAGTTGCTTGAGCAAGGCTCTAGTATTAAGCCGAAATGTTGCGTCCTGCATGAGTGAATACCGTATTTTACGCTTTATAAGACGCACCTAATGATAAGACGCACCCCAGATTTTAGAGTAGGAAAATAAGAAAAAAATATTTTTCATCACACCTCATATCAGACCCCCCATAAATTTCAGGACATCACATCAGACCCCCACATCAGCCCTCCATGTCAGAACCCCATCAGCCCTCCATGTCAGACCCCCATCAGACCTCAGATCAGCCCACTATGGCCCCATATCAGCCCACTGTGCCCCCATCAGACTTCAGATCAGCAGAATGTGCCCCCATCAGACTTCAGATCAGCAGAATGTGCCCCCATCAGACTTCAGATCAGCAGAATGTGCCCCCATCAGACCTCAGATCAGCAAAATGTGCCCCCATCAGACCTCAGATCAACAGAATGTGCCCCCATCAGACCTCAGATCAACAGAATGTGCCCCCATCAGACCTCAGATCAGCAGAATGTGCCCCCATCAGATCTCAGATCAGCAGAATGTGCCCCCATCAGACCTCAGATCAGCGTATTGTGCCCCCATCAGACCTCAGATCAGCAGAATGTGCCCCCATCAGACCTCAGATCAGCGTATTGTGCCCCCATCAGACCTCAGATCAGCAGAATGTGCCCCCATCAGACCTCAGATCAGCCCACCCAGCCACATAAGGTTAAAATAAAAAACTCTCTTACCTGTCCTGCGCTGTGGCTCCGCTCTGGGTCTGGCGCTCCTCTGCCTTCTCTGGCCGGTGCTGCACTGTCACCTGACTGTGTGCAGTGTCAGGTCATAGTGCGTGCTCGGAGAAGAAAGAGGAGCGCCGGACCCAGAGCGGAGCCGCGGTGCAGGAGAGGTAAGAGAGGTTTTTATTTTAACCTTATGTGGCTGGGTGGGCTGATCTGAGGTCTGATGGGGGGTCCCGGCACCTTATACATACAAGTGAGCGCTTCCATAATGGAAGCGCTCACTTGTATTCGCTTTATAAGATGCACAACAATTTTCCGCCTACTTTTGGGGGGAAAAAGTGCGTCTTATAAAGTGAAAAATATGGTAAATCTTTTTTTCTTTGTTTATGTGACAGTGCTGCCTTTTCGATATTTTTGTTGGGTTTGCACCTCCCTCTTTCACCACCTTTTGTCTAGTGCTGACATTTTTTGGCTTTGTATCTATCTATCTATCTATCTATCTATCTATCTATCTATCTTGTCTCTTTACAGTTACATAGTTACATAGTTAGTTACATAGTTAATACGGTTGAAAAAAGACACATGTCCATCAAGTTCAACCAAGGGTGGGGGTAGGAGTGAAGGGGAGGGGGACGGGTAACCTTAAGACATGACTCTACATTTTTTAATATGTGGTGACCTTCTTTTTCTCTAAGAATTTATCTAAGCCTGTTTTGAAGCCCTCAGCTGCCTTTGCTGTGACCAGCTCCTGCGGTAGACTGTTCCACAGATTCACAGTTCTTATAGTAAAGAAGGCTTGTCGCCCCTGGAGTCTGAACCTTTGCTTCTCCAGGCAGAGGCAGTGCCCCCTTGTCTTTTGAGGGGATTTTACCTGGAACAGTTTTTCACCATATTTTTTGTATGGGCCATTTACATACTTATACAGGTTGATCATGTCCCCCCTTATACGTCTCTTCTCAAGACTAAACAAGTTTAACTCCTTCAATCTTTGAAAGGAAAAAGTAAGTGATTTCTGTGTTAATTACTAATAAAATGTGGTCTGACTGTTATCTAAATCACAACTGTGGACGAGCACAATCTAAGGCCTCTTTCACACTAGCGGCAGCACGGATCCGGCACCTAAAGGGTGCCGACGGATCCGTACTGCCGCTGATACATGTGTGGAGCCGGAGCAGCGGTCCGGCCCCACACATGTTGACACAGACGTTGGGACAAGACACAGAGAACATACATACACACACATACACACAAACACATACATACTTACATACTCCAGCCAGGGACGCCGGCAGCACGTCTTCACGCGCCTCCTGCGCGCAGTGATGACGATTCCCCACAGCGCCCTCTGCTGGGCGCAGTGGGGAAATGTCATAGCTGCGCGCAGGAGGCGCGTGAAGTTCTAGACTAAATGAACCCTTGAAGTGAATAACCTGAAGATCCCCTTTTAGCAGCAGTCACCTCCTGTATGTTCTGAATGTTTTGTATAGCTGCAAATAAGATCTGTACAATGTTGATGAGGACCATTTTTCCATGTAAGTGTGTTTCAGTTCAATTAGGGGATGCCTTGTATGCGCAGCCCTCTTCAGATCTTGCTGCAACATCTCAATAGGGTTAATGTCAAGACTATGACTTGGCCAATCCAAAACACATCTACTTCTTTTTCAACCATTCTTTAGATGATTTACTTGTGCGCTTTGTGTCTTCTATCACAATGTCTCTTCGGCTTCAGGTCATGGACTACTGTTCTTACATTCTCCTGTAAAATGCCTTAATACACTTCAGAATTCATTGTTTCATTGTCATTCATTTCGGGAGAGTACCAATAGTTTCTCCATCTGTAGATAATTTGACCATGGATAAATATATACACAGATATTTAATTCATTTGTAGCATTTTATGCATTTCTGTATCATGTCTTCTGAGGTCTTCTGAAAATTATTTGTATCGAGGCATAGTTCACACTAGAGATGAGCGTATCTATTCACCACTTCATATATTCGTTACGAATCGTCCTTATTTCCTACTCCGAAGCGAATCCGGATTTATTCAGATTCACTTCGTACGATTCATAAATGTTCTTAAAATTTTGAACGGTAACCCTACGTACACTACGTATGCATTTTTCCTGCCCCCCAGCCCCCAGAAGCAGGAAAATGACGATATGCCCCCTCAAGAGCGGGAAAGTGAAGATACGCCCCCCTCAGAAGCGGGGAAATACCAGCCCGGCCCACCGGGAACTATCTATTTGCAAGTATAGGAAGTGAAGACTCCTCCCTCATTACTCCGCCCTCATCTCCAGTTCAAGCCAGGGGTGAACAAGATACCACAGCATGGTGAAACAACTGCGACCAAAGTGGGGAGAGATAGTGTTTGGTAGCGAGTACCCCGAACCACCGGCCACTCCAGAGGAGATCAGAGTGTCACAATTGGCCAAGAGAATCCCACTGGCACCTGAGGTGTCCGCCGTGCCGGCTGGTGCGGCGGAGACGGCTGGAGCGTCCACTCCGCCGCCCAGGAGGAGAACAACACCTTCCATGCGGCAGAATCCCATCGCGCCTGCATCAGTGACGGCCCACGCCCAGACCCTATGGGACTATAAGAAAGTGGTGGAGGACAGGGTCATCCAAGTGCTTGACCATCCAAGGCCGGGAGACCCTACGCTGGAACGGCGTAAAGGAACCGCCCCATGGTTTTCATTCGAGCGAGGCAGTGGCTTCCTTGCGGACGATGAGGATGGGGAGGAGTACTTTGTGGGCCACAGGTCTGTGAAACAGTCTTACCTGCCCCAAGCCCGTCATAGCCTATACGTGGGGGATCAGGTGGAATATACCCCCATGGCATCCCTGTAAGGCCCCTTTGCTACAGGGATAAAGTTATTGTCTAAGCCCCTGGTACCTGCATCGCCAGCCGAGACCTGGCCAGATGATCCAGCAGCCGCAGGACGCGTGCGCTGCCTACAAGAGGTACCAAATGGAACCCTCTGTTTAAGGGAGAAGCCACAGCCGGAGCCTCTGATCCCTGGATTGCCACCACCACCACAGTCCTTTCATCTGGGTCAGCTGACTACATCATCTTTCACATTCCAGTCCACAGTGATCCAGTACCAGCTACCGTGGAAAATGAAGTCGGCAGCAGCCAGGAGAGCTGGCAGTTCTTCCTTGGGTGCAGCCTTGCCTGAACCGCTGCAGCCAGAAGTCCTTACCCCTGCTGTCCCGGCAGGAGTATCCGGAAAGGTGAAGGCTCAAGTGGCAGCAGTGCTCACTAGTGTGACCACCACATGGTCAAGTCCGAATTTCTGGCAACAGAGGGCAGTGGAGCTCAACCACGGCAGCCAGCTTGGCCTACAGGAGGTAGGAGCGACCTCTTATGTCCTTTAGTAGCAGCAGTAGCAGCAAGGAGGACTTCAGGTCCCTCATCTGACCTGGCTGGTTGATTTAAAGGACACCTCATGGAGTCATGGTCTGGACCTATGGGAGCCACAACATGGACTGCACCTGACGGGTGAGAGCTAGTTGGCACTTGTTTTTAATTTATCTAGTTTGTATTGCCCCCTGTTTGACTCTCACCCAGATGGCCATGGCTTGTCAGGACTCCCCCCATTCTGCAGAAAATTCCCAGTTGCACCTAAGTGTGCCTATTTCCCCCCACACACACACACACTTCTCAGGTTATTTGGGAGCCCCTTTTGCAAAAAGGGTTCTCTATTTGCTGCTATTTTATATTATCCATGTGGATTACACGTTACCTGTTTGGATTACAAAATTAACTCACGTGGATTACAATTGAATTTTGGACTATGTGTTCCAGTGTTTTATGCCAAGCAGCCATGAGGAGAGACTCAAATGTATATCTGAGCCTATTATGCTGGCAAATGTGAAATTGATTGCACTAAAATGTTTGCATAATTATGTCTTTGCAGTATTTTAGCAATAATATTTTTACAGGTTCTGCAACGTTCAAGCACTTTAGCCCATTGTGTGTATTCTTTTTCAGGTATTGCAATGTGTCCTATTATGCACTTAGTGTATGGTGTGTTTGGTAAATTATGCACTTAGCCGGATAGCTAGCACCTTACTTTTGTAGCTCATATGGACTGCCTCTCAGGACTGTACGCCGCAGGCTAGCCTCATGCGTGCGTGCGTATGATGCAATTGTGAGTCAATAGTTCGCTAAGGATTCGTCCGCACTTTGTACGCTTTCAGTTCAGTAGTGTAGACTTAGACTGTATGTTCGTAATTTGTGCAGGAATGTTCGCAAAAACAACGATTATTTTTTAACGCAACTTTGACCAAATAAATTCGTATAAAGATTGAATCTTGTCATAAATAAGTTGATTATTCGCCAAAACGAATTTTTGAAGATTCACTCATCTATAGTTCACACCAACCAATCTTTCATGAAAAGAAGAGATTTGACAGCAACTAGGCTCCATTTGCCTCTATTAAGGGGCACATGGAGCCTAGTTTACTTGCTTTTTAATCCCTGCACTGTGGATGTTTATTCAATTGTTCATGTGTTAGTAATTTACTTAGATTGTGTTTGTCTATATTTGTGACTTCGATAACAACCAGACCACATTCTCAGGAATCCAGGTCATTCCAAAGAGTTCACTTACTTTTTCTTGCAAATCTTTCTATACAGTCAATTTTCATATCCAGAGAGAACAGATGGTGGAATTATGGGTATAAATATGGTTTTTATTATAGTGCTATAATTTCTCTCCACTCAAAAGGACAGAGTGAAGTAGTATGTAATTAAATAATGAATTTATTTTTGTTTGCGATGTCAGAGATTCGCGTCTGAGCTTCTCAGACAGTGTGCATTATTCCAAATACAAGCAGGCAAATCAATAATAATACAAGACTTTAGATAACCTTAACCCCTTCCCGACATCCACCATACATGTACGCTGGATGTTGAGTCAGAAGCCATAACTGGCAGGTGATTGCTGTTTTACTCCGATCATGGACTTTTAACCCTTCAGGTGACCTAGTCAGTTGCAACCATCTGAATGTTATTTACTGCGAGTGCCTCTCTCCCAGTGACCAAATGGCTGCATGCAAAAACATCACAGGATAGCCAGCATAATTAGTATATGTTGGAACTGAATATTTGTTATAGGAAATCTGGTCTGGATACGGGGTGGCCTTAGAGGTGGTCTATTAGAAAGTATTTTTTGTAGCCAAAACCAGAACTGCATTCCAAAGGGATGGAAACTATAAAGGAAGGATGTACAGTATACTTCTTCCTGTTGGATCCGCTCCTCTCTTTGGCTCAAAAAAACTGGAGGTTTTTTTATTAAGCCATGTGTGAAACCATTCTTATAAAACAAGTGTGTGAATACGTACACTGTTTTATGTAACTCTTTTGTCTTTATTCAGCACATTGATGCTGGTCTAAGTACAATAAGAGCCAGTTCACATAGAGTTTTTTGGTGCTGATTTGGGAGCTTTTCCACAGCCTCCTATTCATTTCAATGGGAAACAGCACTTACTTTTTATCCATGTCGAAATAGGAACCAGCATGGTATATCTTTGGGCAGAATCATCGCTGAATCTCCCATTGAAATGAAGGGAAGCATAAAAAAATAGGTCTGTATGTCTCCATGCAATTTTTGGTGAAGATCCATGCTAATAACCACAAGCTGAAAATGTAGTTTTGTATTGAAGTAAACACCCATCGGTTAAAAAAAAACACATAAAAAACAGCATGAAGAAACGTGCGGAAAAAAAAAACGTGCACCGATTCTGCACTGAATTTTGTAGGCAGATTTCCAAAATCCATTGTGTGAACATACCCTAAGACATAATATAGAGTTCCTGATCAAATGAAAGAAAAATCATATAAGGATAAGTACAGCTTCTACATGGTGAAAGTCTGTCACGGAAATCACTGAATTAGGTTAAGTCAATTTTGGATTGTTTTACTTAATTACGAGGTTGTTCAGTTCACTACTGAAGTGTGGCCGCAAGAATTGAGTTTATTATTGCGCTGAACATTAGGTCCCATGTGAGATTTTTTAAATGAAAGACTTTACCTTGGAAGTGGTTTGGATACAGAGTAACTGTTTACTGCAGTGATGTAAGGTATTGTGACAAAGAGTTAGATCAGGGGTGTTCACAGATCTCATAGGGCTCCATAGCAAAATTTAGTAAGGTCCTCCTTGTCTCATCAGTTTTGCAGTACACTTCCAGGCAATGCAGAATGCAAAGCACATTGTCCCAGACTTGCATGTTTTTATTGAGACTGTGTCCAGAGATAGACTATTCCACAGACTCACATGGGGTCATTTATCAAACTGGTTGTAACATAGAACTGGCTTAGTTGTCCATAGCAACCAATCAGATTCCACCTTTCATTTTCCAAAGGAACTGTGAAAAATGACCCGAACAGTTCTTACAATGAAGAAGCCCTGATGTTCTGGAGACTGAACTTTTTCTTCACCAATCAGAGGCAGCACCTCCTTGTCTTTTGAGGGGATTTTATATGGAACAGCTTTTCACCATATTTTTTTGTATGGCCCATTTATATATTTGTATAGGTTAATCATGTCCCCCCTTAGACACCTCTTCTCAAGATTAAACACATTTAATTTTTTAAAATATTTCTAAGACCCTCCATGCACATAACTAAGACCCTTAATGTATTTACAGCAGACAACTGGCATATGGATACATTTTACTGCTTCACTTCACATATTCTAAAGCTGTCTACCTGCATCTACCTCGAGGGGAGCTCAGTGCATAGGAGACTATACAGTTACCATTGCCTGCAATGGAAGCTGCAGTCATCTCTTTGCACTGAGTTCCCCCTAGTGAAGGCTGCATGAAATACAGTATTTTCAGATCGGAAACAGAAGGAATTCAGCATCAGGTCCTTCTCTTCCCCCTGGCCCCATAGTAGTAGTGTGGTCTGCTTTCCTTGAAGGTATGCCACTGGTGTCTAAGTATGGTATACCAAAATGTAAATTCGTGAAAAGATCAATCTAAGATATCACTATACCATCCACTATTTTTGCTCCTACAGCATCTAAGCCAAGACAATTGATAGAGCGTGGATAGACTGGTTGTATGATAAGGACTTTTTTTTATATACTTAAAAGGAACCTGTCAGCTCCGAAACACCCACTGAACTAGAGTAAGCGGTGTATAGTGTAACTGGTGCTGAATCCAAATATGTAAGTTTTATCTTCATACTCAGTTCCATTCTGACGCTGTGCTCCCACAAACCAGCAGTAAAATACATTGAGAGGACTCTTCTTTGAGTCCTCTCCATTATGTGAGTGAGCACTGGAGTCCACTGAGTGCATTTTACTGCTGGTTTGTGGGAGCACAACATCAGAATGGAAGTGAGTATGAAGATAAAACTTACATAATCAGATTCAGCATCACTTACACTATACAACGCTTACTCTAGCTCAGGGGGTGTTTCGGAGCTGACAGGTTCCCTTTAAGTCATATAAATGCCATTGGTTGGGGTCTACTTCTTTATAAGCCAGCGGAGGCAGCTACTCTCCACGTCAGCTCTGGAGGTCTCAACATGGCCATTTATCACGCAATCCCCCATGTTTTATTGTGTACAGTATAATACTACATTTCTGTTGCAGGGGAAATGTACTGTATGGCTAACCATAGCTTTCTCCATCTATAACAACTGTTAGTGGGTGGTTTCATAGGTGGTCCCCATTTGGAACATGGTTGTCCAGGTAATACAGCTCCTGCAAAGCACGTCTTAAGCTACTTTCACACTAGCGTTTATATATTCCAGTATTGAGCTCCGTCATAGGGGCTCAATACCTGAATAAAACGCTTCAGTTTTGTCCCCATTTATTGTCAATGGGGACAAAACTGAACTGAAGAGAACGGAATGCTCCAAAATGCATTCCGTTCAGTTCTCTTCAGTCTCCAGACCGGAGAGCAAACAGCAACATGTTGCGGTTTGTTCTCCGGTCTGGGCATCTGCACCAAGACGGATCCGGAATGACCCCCAATGCAAGTCAATGGGGACGGATCCGTTCGGTGTGACACAATAGTAAACAGATCCGTCCTCTATTGACTTTCAATGGAGTTCATGACGGATCCGTCACCTTGCACTTTTCCCTCGCAGCTCCCTCCTCCATCCAGCAGGAGGCGCTGTGGGGAATCTTCCCATTGTGCGAGCCGTCCTCTGGAGCTGCTGGGACAGGTGGGGAGCTGCTGGGACAGGTAAGTATAACCCCCCTCCTCCTCAAGATAGTGTCTGGTGCAGGTGTGGGGCCGGAGCGTGGTTCTGGCCCCACACGTGCACTTGCGGCAGCACGGATCCGGCGGGACCCTTCACCCGCCGGATCCGTGCTGCCGCTGGTGTGAAAGAGGCCTTAGACCAAAAAACTCCTTGTTTTGGCCAAGTGAGATTATCAAGTAGATTTTGGCAAATCTGACAAGCAATCTATGTCTTGAAGCTACATTACAAAACATGGATCTATAGAGAAAGATAGAAATAAATGCTGTGGTTACTTTATACAGCATGTGTTCTCCAAGAATATATCCTTCATGAGATCCTCAAGTTTCATCTTCTCCTAAAGGAGTTTCAAGTGAATGAGCACAGGGAAACCATTCCATTTTATGTTTTGAGATTTGAACAATATGTTTTCAGCTCATTTTGGACCGAAATGTCTACAGTCAGATGTCTTTGTACATAGTTATTTAAAAACACATTAAAATCATGAAATACATAAGGAGCCAAGTAAAACAAAGACCTAGAAATAGGCCATTATAAAATTACAATTGGATGGGTTCGGGGGGCAATAACTTTGATGGCAGCAAACTCCAGTTAAGTATTTCTATTTGATATCTTGACTCAACAGCATGTTTTGTGTGAAGCTGAATAACATGGACTCATTATATCTACTATTGAGTTCTCTAACAGATGCACATACAGGCTGTTATTAACCTCATTGTGAAATGTAGAAGCCTCTCTCATCACCACATCCCATACTGCTCCAGGCAGCTGGGATGAAGTCTACCAGTGAATACTGAGTATCTCGGATGCAAAGTACACATCAGTACTGGGGCTTGTGGTCACAGCTGTTCCAGGATAAAATATTCCAATGATTGATAACTTATCTATCAGAATAGTTTTTTTAATGACTACAGTTATTTTGTAAAAAATACTTAAAGGGGAACTCCAGAAAAAAATAAAATTATTTTATTACTAATGATTAGAGAGCTCCTCCAGCCCTGTAAGTAATAACCTTTCCACTCCCTAAGCACTACTCTAATATGTTGTGCCACCACTTAGCAACAGCCACTGCAGTAAGTGGGTGTCTGTGCTTCCTCCGTATGGTTCTGATGTGCAGTGATTATTTAGGCCAATACTGTATTTTGCATTGGTATTTATGAGACAAAATGAGGAGTGGGTTCAAATGTGGAAAAGGTGCCTATTTTTCCAGAATTATTTTTCTCTATGTTCGTTCCACTCTTGGTTTTGGCTTACAAATGCTGATGCATTGACTGTGTGGAAGTGGTGTTACAGTGCCATAAATAATACCTCCATACAGTATCCTAATAACAATGCAGTGTGACACACTACCATACACAATACTGTATAGTGTAAAAACTGTATAGTGCCTACGTAATCAGTGCTACACAGTGAATAAATAGCACCCTACAGTGCTCAAATAATACTAACATACAGTAACCAAATAACCAAACCATAGCTAAATAATACTGCTATACAGTTAATATGAATGATTCTTGGTGGACATAATCCTTGATTAACAGGACATCTGTTCTGTGGATCACCTTTCAACAATGGTGGCTGATGCACCTATGCCACTGCACTGTTCGCAAGTCCTTAAAAGGGTTATCCCATAATTAATTTGAAAAATGAAAATCAGACATCATATAATACAGTACAATTTCTTTCTAACAAAGCTAGAACCAGCCCTGTACCTCACATGGTTCCATAGATCTCCACATTCATTGTTCCAATTACTCTGCTAGATTATCATAAGGCTGGCAGCTCGGGGGAGAGGGGGGGTGTGTCCTTTCTCAGGGGTCATGTCCTTTCTGCTGCAGCTCTTCCCCTTATCACAGCTCAGGGAGCGCATCCATTCTTTTCATGTATCTATCACGACTTCTAACAGTATTTGGGGCGGTGACTGTTCAAGGATGGAACTGAGCATGTGCATCCATCTCAGCGAGGTGGTAAGAGAAATAAAGAAAAGAGCAGCCTGAAGGTGGCGCTATACAGATAGATTTTATTGAATAACTCATGGGCTATACTGAATTTTTAATTACATGCAATTACAAAATTATTCAGATCCAGGTGCTGGTTTGAAAACTTCCCTTTGGGGGAAGACCCCTAAGCAACGTTCTTCAGCTATCCACAGGATAGGAAGTACATAATTGCTGGGGGTCTGACTGCTTGGACCTGCACCGTTCAGGAAAATGGAGATCACCGAGTCCCCTATGTAAATAGCGTGGTATCGTGCATGCATGATTACTGTCTATTTACTGGGGTCTGCCGAGTCCAATGCTTGTCTATCACCAGCAGAAGTGAATGGAGCAGTGTCACACATGTGCAATAGTGCCTGTTCATGCAGGGGACTCGGGGACCACTGTGGCGGTCCCAGTAAGTAAAAGCTTTCTGTGTATGAAGACCAGCAGCGTGGTACGTTGATACTGTACATGTTCTACACACTGTGTATACTAAGGTGTGGTATGAATGATTACAGTTTCCATACAACGCTACAGAATATGTTGAATTTGTACAAATGAGTGAAATAAAGTGATTGGAGCTGAGCTATAAACCAGTCATCTCATAAAATTGAGTTCTGACCAGAGTAGCTCCCTCGACTGTGATTAGCCGATGGGTGCATCTTGTATCCTGTTTTCTACATCCATTTAGACTAACTCGGCTAACATATTCAGATGCACACTATATTTCGTAGGGGATGGATATGGAATTAATTCTCACCTGTCTCCTAATAAATCGCGTTTTCCTGCAGTCATCTGGAGCTGCATCACAATTCCTTATTTCTTTTTGTTTGCTGACCTCCTCCTGCAGAAAATGACAAAATAAACCTTAGCAAGCGATTATGCTGCGGCAAAGCGATAAAGATGGCCATCCTCTCCATTTACAGGGACCAGAGTGTAATAGAAAATCCATACTTATCACAAATGAGCCCAGCGCTTTTTAATAGATGTTTATAGACCATTTTATCCATGCAGCAATTATTTATTGGATGCACTAGAATACAACTATTCTGTCAGAAACTGATTGCAAAATAGCTTATGATCATGGTGTTTGGCAATATTAGCAACATTTATCATAAAGACCCTTATGTGAATATCTGTGAAAATAATGCCTGTGTGCAGTGATATGTGGACTTTTACCATATACTGTATATGTAAATTGTATTCATGTAACCTCCTAATACTGCATGAAGTGACCCTTGAGGACCAAGCAATTATTTTTTTCATTTTTTCATTATTGGATTTCAAGAGCCATGCTTGTTGAGTGATGACTCAAAACATGCCAAAAATGCAACCTAAGAGCTTCTGAAAGGAGTTTTCAACGGATAATGACTCAAAACATACCAGAAAATGCAACCTAAGAGCTTCTGAAAGGGGTTTTCTATGGATAATAACTAGAGATGAGCGAGCATGCTCGGCCGAGCGTACTCGGGAGCAATTTTCGAGTAGTAGCGTACGCATTTTATAATCTGTACGCTAATGCATGCGCATCTTCTAATCTATACACTAATGCGTACGCATCTTATAAATTTGTACGCTAATGCGTACAAATTACAAGATGCGTACGCATTAGCGTACAGATTAGAAGATGCGTACGCTACTACTCGAAAATTGCTCCCGAGTACGCTCGGCGGAGCATGCTCGCTCATCTCTAATAATAACCCAAAACATACCAAAAAAATGAAACCTAACAGTTTCTTGAAGGGTTTTTCCGGTAATAATGATATCGAATGATCCAAAATTTGCTTCGCCGAATATTCGCCGAATTTCTGACAAGATTCATACTTAAACGAATTTATTCGGTCGAATCTACGTTCAAAAAAACAATCGTTATTTTGCAAACATTCCTGCACAAATTACGAACGTACAGTCAGCGTAGTTAAAAGTACGCAATACGTAAGCATTAGCGTACAAAAGTGCGTATGAATCCTTAGCGTACTATTGACGCACGAATGCGTCATACACGCACGAGGCTAGGCCGCGGCGTACAGTCTTAAGAGGCAGTCCATATGAGGTAGAAAAATAAGGTGCTCACTGCTAGCTATCCGGCTAAGTGCATAATTTACTAAAAACACAGTACAATAAGTGCATAATAGGACACATACCTTGGGGTAAAGTGCTGAACAAGTCCTATCCCAATAGGACACATACATTGGGATAAAATACACACAATGGGATAAAGTGCTGAACAAGTAAAAACAGTGTAGCTAAAATACAGCAAAGACATAAGTATGCAAACATTTCAGTGCAATCAATTTCACATTTGCAAGCATAAAAGGCTAAGATATACGTCTGAGTCTCTCATTATGGCTCCTTAGCATGATAAAACACTGTCTGGAACACATAGTCCAAAATTCAATTGTAATCCACGTGAGGTAATATTGTAATCCAAACAGGTAACGTATAATCCACATGGATAATAGAGAATAGTAGCAAATTGAGAGCCCTTTTTGCAAAGGGGGCTCCAAAATAACCTGAGAAGGGGGGGGGAATAGGTGCGCTTGGGCGCAACTGGGACTTTTCTGCAGAATGGGGGGAGTCCAGTAGTTGGGTTCCTCAGATGAGGGACCTGAAGTCCTCCTCGCTGGAAATGCTGCTGAATGACATCAGAGGACGCTACTGCCTCTTGTAGGCCACGCTCGATGTCGTAGTAGAACTCCACTGCCCTCTTCTTCCGGAAGTCGGACTTGACCAAGTTCGGGTGGTGGTCAAGCTGGTGAGCGCTGCAGCCATTTGCGCTTTTCAAGATCCTCCTGCCGGGACAGCAGGGGTAAGGACTTCCGTCTGCAGCGGTTCTGGCAAGGCTGCATCCAGGGAAGTAGCCCCAGATTCCCTGGCTGCTGCTGGCTTCATCTTCCACGGCAGCTGGTATTGGTGGATGACCGTGGATTGGAAGGTAAAAGATGAAGTTGTCAGCTGACCCAGCTGAAAGAACTGTGGTGGTGGTGGTGCTGGCAGTCCAGGAATCAGAGCCTCCGGCTGTGGCTTTTCCCTGAACCGGAGGACGCTATCTGGGGACTCCTGAAGGCAGCGCAAGCATCCTGAACCTGGTGGTTCATCTGGCCACACTTTAGGTTCTGTTGTAGGTACCAGGGGCTTAGAAAGGAGGGTAACCTCGGTCGCAAAGGGACCTTTCAGGGACGCCATGGGGGTGTACTCCACCTGATCCACCACGTACAGGCTGTGACGAGGTTGTGGCAGGTACGGCCGTTTCACCGACCTGTGGCCCACAAAATACTCCTTTCCGTCATCGTCATCTGCCAGGAAGTCAGACCCTCTCTCAATGGAAAACCACAGGACCGTTCCCTTTCGGCGTTCCAATGCAGGATCTCCCAGCCTAGGGTGGTCCAGTACCTGGATGACCCAGTCTTCCACGGCGTTTCTATAGTCCCAGAGGGTCTGCGCATGGGCCGTCACCGATGGTTGCACAATCGGGTTCTGCCTTATGGAAGGTGTTGTCGTGGATCTCCTCCTGGGCGGCGAAGTGGACGCTCCAGCCCCTCTGCCGCAAGAGCCATAGCAGACGTTCCAGCCGCACCAGCCACAGCAGACACACCAGCCGCCTGACGACGAAGAACCGCCTCACGATGCGCAGCTAACTCCTCAGGCAGTAAGGAGAATAAAGGCACTGTAGGTGGGTTACTCGCCTTCAGTTCAGAGCGTGACACCCTGGTGTTTGGAGCAGGCGGTGGTTCAGGGAACTCATCCCCAAAGGCCATCTGGTTCCAGTTGGGACGCAGCTCTTTAGCCACTTGCTCGGTGTTCAGCGCTGGTTTAAACTGGTTCAGAGGAGGGTGGAGTACTGAGGGAGGAGTCTTCACTCCCTATATGTGCAAATAGTTAGATCCCGGTGGGCCGGGCTGGTTTTTTCCAGTTCTGAGGGGAGCGTATCTTCATTTTCCCGCTCTTGCGGGGGCGTGTCATCATTTTCCCGCCTCACGCAGAATGCGTACGCTTCATACGTATCTTACGTATCGTTAGCGTTCAAAATTTTATGAAGATTTACGAATAATATGAAGCGAATCCGAAAAAATCCGGATTTGCTTCGAAGGAGAAAATTCGATACGAATCTACGAAGTGACGAATAGATTCGATCATCTCTAGCCTGCACCCTGGCTCCTGAAAAAGGAGAGTTATACTTACCTGCTCTACACCGCTTCAGTCCTCTGCTCTACCTCTGCTGTCTCCATCTTCCGATCCCCACACTGTTTGCATCTGGTGGTGCATGGGCATGGTCACATGCACCTCTCCAGCCAATGGCTCAGAAATGACTTCAGCAATGAGGTGGCCACAAGCAGTACGTCACCACTGAAGCCAATCATTGAAGATCAAGATAACACCAGCAGTGCGGAGGACCGGGATGGCAGGGAGCAGGTAAGTATGAATCTTCTGTATCAGGAAGCTGGCTGTGGGCACTTGCAAAAAATCGTTATTACGGGAACAAAAAACTTAAAGAAATTGAATATTCTTCAATGGCTGGCTCAGTTATCTGACTTCAATCTGATCAGCATGCTTTTGATTGACCACACAAAATTGAAAGCAGAAAGACCCAGGAGCAAGGAGGATCTGAAGGCCTGAAGAAGCATCTCAAGGGAGGAAACTCAGCATTGGTGATGTCCATGCCTTCCAGAATTTAAGCAGTCATTGGCCCGCATTTACTAACATAAGATCACATAGACACTGTTGACAACATTTGGTGCAAATTGGAGCATCTAATTCTTGAGAAAGCCCCTGCATCCAGCTTGGCAAGCGACATGGTTTATGAGAAAACAGGAGTGGTTTAGAATCTACATCTAGCTCAAAACTGCAAAAAAGTAGTTGTATAAAATTTTGTCTTGGAGTAGGCCAACCAATAGTTGGTATAGAGTTATACAAAAGGTGTCTATCCCTGCACCAAATTTATCATCCAGTCTTAGCCCCATGATAAATCTGCTGATGGTGGTTTATGCAATCTACAGGATTAGTATATGCCATCTATTAGGATTATACCTTCCCCAATTACTGCAATTTATTTCCTTCCAATTATTAAAAATAATCCTTACATTTACAATTATGTTAGTATATCCAATTATTCTTGAGTCTGTGAAGATCGAGGGATTACAGTGGTACTGGAAAGTTTGTGAACCCTTCAGAATTTTCTATATACTTGTAATAATTTGACGTAACACTACATAAGATTTTGACACAGGTCCTGAAAGTAGATAAAGATAACCAAATAAAACAAATGAGTCAAAAATATTAGACATATGGTGGATTTACAACGCAGAACTGCTGGACCAATTATCAGGAACGGATGTTATCACTCGTTCATCAGGTGAATTCATCGTTTATGTAGCTCATTAAGTCATCAATTCCTGGCAGCAGATCGTGCTGTGTGTGTTCCCCATACAGTGGAGGCAATTACGGCATATAAATGCAGCTCTGTCCTCCACTGCTAAGCAGGAAGGAACGGTTCCTTTCTGATAATTGCCTGCTTAGTCAGTGCATCTTTTGAGGAAAAAGATCCAATATTACATGTCTGTGTTGTCTATGAGTGGGAAAAGTATTTGAACCTTCAGGGTTAGCAGATAACGTGAAGGTGAATTTTCATTTTTACATATTCGTTTTTTCCTACTCGCCTTCCAACACTTATAACCGTTTTACTTTTCCATTCACACAGCCTAATGAGAGCTTATTTTCAGTGGGACAAATTGTAATTTTAATGACACTATTTAATTCACTAGATACTGTATTGAAAAACGGGTAAAAAATTATTTCAGTGGAATTTTTTTTTTTAATATTCCACCATGTTTTTGTTTTTTTTAATGGCATTCATTATACACTAAAATGATAAGCTTATCCTGTGGGTCAGCACAATTACAGCAATAGTTTTTGTTTTACTACATCCCCATATTCAGACACCCATAACTTTTATGTTTTTGTCTATAAAGCTGAGTGAGGGTCGTTTTTGCGTGATAAGCTCTAGTTTTTATTGGTTCGATTTTGAGGTATGTATGATTACTTTGTATTCAATTTTAGTGGAAGGGCAAGTTCCAGCGAACCACGTATTTTCATTTTTTTTTTCCTTACGGCTTTCACCATGCAAGAAAAATATTTTTATGTTTTAATAGTGCAGACATTTTCGGCGGTGGGGGGTATCTATTACGTTCAAATATTTTATGCTATATTTAGTAAAATTAGAATAAGTGGTTACAGTGGTGTAACTAGAAATGACTGGGCTACACAGCAAATTTCTGAATAGGCCCCCCTCACCAGGAGCGGATTGGGAACTTAAAGTGGCCCTGGAAAAAATACTGAAAGTGGCCCTGTTTTGTAGTTGAGTCCGAATTGATGGAAGGCAGGGCCAGCAATACCATATTTTGGCACATTAAACCACCCCAACAGAGCCAAATAGCACAGTCCATCACAAAATACTGCCAGCAGCACAAAATACATCACCAAAACCATCCACTGGCCAGCCATGAGGAGGGCTCAGGCGGCCCCTGGGAAATTTCCCTGTAAGATCTTTGGCCAATCCGCCCCTGCCCCTCACAGTAACTCCTGACTCCTGTGCAACCTCCACTCCTGTGGCTAGTCAAGATCGCTCTCTCAGACGAGGCCCGGCATCCTCTCTGTCCGTTTCCTACAGTGTCACTGTATATAATGTAATAGTATAATATGGTTGAGGGCGCCCTGACAATAAAATCTTTTTGTCCTCCTCCAAGGTGGGTCCCTTCTGTGTTTGGGCCCCAAACCAGCAAGGATTGGTGAGTGCCTTTTTTTTTAAGCTGTATAACCCCTTAAATGTTATGGCCGATCACTGTCATATATTTTGCTGATTTCTATTTTTTTGAGAGGTTGCACTGACTGATGTATGAATTCTTCACTCACCTTGTTCAGAAGCCTCTGTCTATTCCAGTGAATCCTTTGAAATACATATCATCTAAACTCCTGCCACCCAAGGGTATCCATACATTCCTCGCACGTATTATCTCGGCTTATGCTGATGATTTGAAAGGTGCTTGCAAGATGATAACTGTATTGCTGGAGGAAGATAATTCTCATTTCAAAAATAATAGCACTTTAGATATAATTAGTGTGTAATTCAGATGAATATAGTTTACTTCGGCTAGTAGGTCTTGCATTAAAAATGGAAATATACAGAAACAATATTTTGCATTGATTTATTACCATTATTTTACCTTGAGACAGTTAGAAATGCAAATAGGGATGCATGTAGATGTTATAGGATATATACTTGTATACATTAGTATAGAAAAACTTCAGAAGCCAAAATGAAATAGGCAAGTATTCTGATTTTACTATGAATTAGAGATGAGAAAATCTATTCGCCGCTTCGTAGATTTGTTACGAATCCTCCTTTTTTTCCTGCTCCGAAGCAAATACGGATTTATTCAGATTCGCTTCGTATTATTCGTAAATGTTCTTAAAATTTTGAACGCTAACACTATGTACGCTACGTATGCATTCTTCTTGCCGCCCCCCAGAAGCGGGAAAATGACAATACGCCCCCTCAAGAGCGGGAAAGTGAAGATACGCCCCCCCTCAGAAGCGGGAAAAACCAGTCCGGCCCACCGGGAACTAACTATTTGCACGTATAGGGAGTAAAGATTCCCCCCTCATTACTCCGCCCTCCTCTCCAGTTCAAGCCAGCGGTGAACAAGATACCACAGCATGGCGAAACAACTGCGACCAAAGTGGGGAGAGATGGTGTTTGGTAGCTAGTTACCCGAACCACCGTCCAGTTCATAGGACATCAGAGTGTCACAATTGGCCATGAGAATCCCATCGGGTCCTGACTCGATGTTCGCCGTGCCGGCTGGAGAGTCCACTCTGCCGCCCAGAAGGAGAACAACAACAGCACCTTCCATGCGTGAGAATCCCATCATGCCTGCATCAGTGACAGCCCACGTCCAGACCCTATGGGAGACCCTACACTGGAACGGCGTAAGGGAACCGTCCTATGGTTTCCAGTGGATCGAGGCTGTGGCTTCCTTGCGGACGACGAGGACGGCAAGGAGTACTTCGTGGGCCGCAGGTCTGTGAAATGGCCGCACCTGCTCCAAGCCCGTCACAGCCTATATGTGGGGGATCAGGTAGAATATACTCCCATGGCATCCCTGAAAGGCCCCTTTGCTACCGGGGTTACATTATTGTCTAAGCCCCTTGTCCCTACATCACCACCCGAAGTTTGGCTAGAGGAACCAGCAGGCGCAGGATGCGTGCACTGCCTACAGGAGTCACCAGATGGCATCCTCCATTTCAGGGAGAAGACACAGCCAGGGCCTCTGATCCCTGGATTGCCACCACCACAGTCCTTTCACCTGGGTCAGCTGACGACATCATCCTTTACTTTCCAGTCCATGGTGATCCAGTACCAACTACCATGAAAAATGAAGTCAGCAACAGCCTGGGGAGCAGGCGGTTCTTCCTTGAGTGCAGCCTTGCCTGAACCGCTGCAGCCAGAAGTCCTTACCCCTGCTGTCCCCGCAGGAGTATCCGGAAAAGTGAAGGTGGAAGTGGCTGCAGCGCTCACCAGTGTGACCACCACCCGGACAAGTCCGACTTCTAGCAGAAGAGGGCCGTGGAGCTCAACCACAGCAGCCAGCTTGGCCTACAGGAGGCAGGAGCATCCTCTAATGTCATTCAGCAGCAGTTCCAGTGAGGAGGACTTCAGGTCCCTCATCTGAGCAACCCTTCTACTGGTTGATTTAAAGGACACCTCTGGAGTCTGGACCTATGGGAGCCACA
>ONZH01016569.1:0-36248 GCA_900303285.1 Rhinella marina
ACATACAGTGACCGGATACCTCCATACAGTGACTGTATAAACACCACCATACAGTGATGGATAAAAGGGTATTATACAGTGTTATACAGTGCAGGGAATGACTAGGGGCACTGTACAGGGTATTGTAAGAGGGCACAATGCAGGGGGCATAGTACAGGGTACGGGGGCACAATCACATGACCCTGTGACGTTAGACAGTCCTTATGATGCATGCAGTTTAGATACCACCATAACAAGAGGCAGAGGAGTGAGACAGGTGACCAGGGCCATGTATGGACAATAGGGGTGGACACAGCAAGTAGGTGGAAGGGGCTCTTAGGGGGATTCATACAAGAAGTAGGGTGAGAAAGAAGGGTATCAGGCGCTCTGGATACAGGAGGTGGGAAAGGAGACAGCAGGGGCTCTGTGAGAAAGAGATAAGAGAAGGACAGGATAGCGGGGGGGGGGGGACAGGGGCCATGGAAGCTTATTAATACAGTAAAACAACTAAATAGCATGGATGCTGCAGGTCTATGGCATCCAGCAGCAGCATGAAGAGTTCCCTGAACGACCAATAACACCAAGCACCCCCCGAGAACAGACTCACAGAGCAGACTTACATTGCTTCACACGCTGCTCCAGCCCTGCCGTCTCTCTCCTCCTCAGGCAGCACGTCCTGTGTGGAGGGGGGTGTCTGAAGCTTGTCAGGCAACTTTCCTGCTCTGCTGGAGTGGAGGGGGCGTGTCTGAAGCCCCGCAGCACAGGAGCTTGTGGGGACAGCAGCAGCCGGACTCCTTATGCTGTGCAAATAGGCTGGATAACACCACCTGGGGAGCTATGGTTAGTGAATGAAACTTGAGACAACAGGGGGCCCCTTTTGGAAAGGGGGCCCTGGGCAATTGCCCTGTTTGCCCCCCTAACGCCGGCCCTGGATGTAGACCAGGTTGCCTGGGGTAACAATGAAGATGAGGTTATGGAGCGTGATGTGGTGCATGTTGTGATGGATGCCCCAACATATCAGCTTGTATGTGATGACCCTCAGGTATCAGAGTTCAGGGTCAGTTATACTGAGTGTAAAGAGCCAAGGCTCAGCACTTTCAGTAGTGAAGGACTTAATTACTGAAGGTCTGTTTGCAAGTGCTGAAGTATCACTTCCACAAGCCCAGGGTGATGAGCTGTGCGATAGTGATAGAGAGAAAACAGGGGACAGACCTTCCAGAGAGAGGGGTCAACAACCTCACTTAGAGGAGATGCTCATAGACGGTGATATACGTGGTATGCCTCCTGCTGAGGTGACCCCAGACGTTTCCAAATGTAGGACCTTTGACCCAGGAGAAGGTTTATATATTGTGAAAAGTCCTACGGCCTTTATCAGGGGAGGGGGATATGTGGCAGTGCAGCTGCCAGAGGGCCATATAAGGGCCATAAAATGGTGTCTCACCCAGAGAAAGCTGGATGAGAAGAAGAAAGGCTGGGAAAATAGTGGTTTTCCTCAGTGTGTGTATCAGCCTGGCTGTTAATGAGGTAATTATCAGCCAGCTGAGGAGCTCAGGTAAAGGTGGGCTGGGCTCCTCAATCAGGGCTCCCAGTCTTGGGAAGGAGCGGGCTGCGAGAAGGCCTGTGGGAACCGGGACCCTCTACCCTGTGTGGGGTAAGCACTGTGGTGTGTTTTGAGGAGCTGGGTAGTAGACCCAGATCCTGATAGAGAGGGACAATATTGTGTAGTCAGTGGCCAGACGGCTGAGGATTTGTGTTTTGAGTTGTTTGGATTGCTGTAAAAGTGACAATAAAAGCTGGTAGTCACCAGTTTGCACCCGAATCTGCATTGTTGGAATGGCTTCTTGGGGTGTGCCAACCGTCTAAGGCAAGAAGACGGCGATCCTGGAGAGCTAAGTGACCCCTGAGTTGTCACACCATATATATATATATATATATATATATATATATATATACACAATGCATAACTATCTCCAGCAAAAGATTTATAAACAGCAGGAGTAACCCTAATATAACAATGGCAGCACATCAGGTGCATACAAATATAAATATGGAGGTGCAGGCCAATGAAGCCGGCAACAAATCCAGGACAAAATAAGAATTAAAAAAATGGCAGCAGTCTTACAAAAAAAATGAGTGAAATGAAAAACGCTTTATTCCCTCCTGTGGTCGCAACTATGCATAAGCGAACTTGTATTTGAAGTTTGGTGTACAAGGTTCAGGTTTTGTAAGAAGGGTCCATTCAAACGTCTGCATAATGGGTCCGCATCCGTTCTGCAATTTTCAATGGGGCCACAAAAGATGTGGACAGCACACCATGTGCTGTCCGCACTTCCGTTCCCTGGCCCCGGAAAAAAATAGAACATGTCCTATTCTTGTCCGCAGCCACAGACAAGAATAGGCATTTCTATAGTGCTGGCCATGTGCGTGTCTGTGTTTTGCGGATCTGCAATTTGCAGACCGCAAAACAGTTGCAGATGTGTGAATAGACCCTTGGTCTGTGGTAGCAGAATCCATTATGGAATTCTTAGATAACCTAAACCTTGGTACAGATAACCTGAACCTTTTCAAGCTCATAGCTTGAAAAAAGACTCTGAATGAGTTTAAAACATTGCGACCACAGGGGTGAATAAAGTGTTTGAGAGTGCTGTCATTTTTTTCATATTATATAGTCATTTATCAAAATGGTGTAAAGTAGAACTGGCTTAGTTGCCCATAGCAATCAGAGTTCACCTTTCATTTTTCACAGCTTCATTGGAAAATGAAAGGAGGGATCTGATTGGTTGCTATCGGCACCTAAGCCAGTTTTACTTTACACCAGTTTTGATAAATCTCCCCCCCCCGTGTACATAGCATTGTGTGTTGTCACTGTAATAATCTGTGTGGGAGAAGCGACCGCTCACTGTGCAGACTGCACACAATACTGTACTCAGGAGACTGCACACATACTGTACTCAGAAGAGACTGCACACAATATTGTATTCAGAAGAGAGCACACACACAGATACTGTACTCAGAAGAGACTGCACACACAATACTGTGTTCAGAAGACAGGGCATGTAGTGAGAGCTGTCAGTAATGAGATCTATATCCTGCTTATAACATCATGGTTCTGACTATAGATATCTGCACTAACGTTATCAGCAGAAATATCTATTGTGTCTACAAATAATGGACTTTCTGCACAAGGGAAAGAGAGAACTAGATCTTCTGATTATAGGTCGTAGTATACTATGAGACTCACCATGTTGTGGGTTGGAATTAAATCTCCCTGCCAAGTTACTTGCAAGCTTGCTTATACTGTGTGTTAGAAGCTGCTAGCTGTGCTGTGTAACAGGATGTGGGGGCGGGGCAGCAGAGCTGTGCTAGTGCATGTGAAATCCACAGGAACGCCCACAGAGCTTCTCAGGAGAAGCAGCAGGCAGCAAAAATCATATCGGAGCATTTCTGAATGCATGTGAAACAAAGCTGATACCAGTAAACTAACAAGTGCAATTTTATTATGTGCTGCATTACGGTAAGATATGGGGTTATTGATTTTTAGTGCACAAAGGTGTCCATAGCCTTTAAATTTACAATTACGAAGGGATCGCATGCGCGCGGCTTGCAGGAAGGTCATGCTTCTGTGAGCTCCGCGCAACACGCTGTGAATACCCCTCATTAGCGCTGTCCTTACAGCTCCACCAGCGGCTTATACTCTCTACAAGGGTCCATGAAGATGACCCGCACCAAAGGAAAGACTAAACCCACCTGTACTCCGGCTCCATCTCAGACTTTACCAGAGATCTTCCGACTCACCAGGCAATCCATCATGGCGGACCCTGAGACGTCTCCCGCCAGCCCAGCCTCCTCTACAGAAAGTGGACGCCAGTCAGATCACGCTGCGCCTGACCCGGGTCAGTCAGAACTTTATACAAATATAGCTGCCCTATTCAGGACAGAGCTGTCCCAAGCAGTTGCGGAATTTTCCCACCAAATACAAGATCTGCAGAACAGAGTGTCTGACTTGGAAACAAGGACAGACAACATTGCAGATGCCATTGGAGCAGACAGGGAGGATATCAACTCCCACGCGGCTTAAATAGCAGCCCTTGAACTGAAAATAGAAGAACTTGAAAATAGGTCTCGCAGAGGCAACCTAAGGGTCAGGGGCCTACTAGAAACCTGCATAGACCTACCCACCACCATGCACGTATTATTCGCGGCTCTGCTACCTCAGATAGCCGCCAGCCAGCTCCGAATGGACAGAGTCCACAGAGCCCTGGGGAAACCTCGAACCCCAGACCTTCCAAGGGACATTGTTCTCAAGTTCCACTATCCGGAGGTGAGGGACCAAATCCTAGCTGCAGCTAGAAATATGTCTACTCTACCGGGACTCCCCTCCTCCGTCCATCTATATGCTGATTTAGCACCGTCTATGCTCCGCAGACGTAGGGAGATGAGGCCCATCACTCAAGCTTTGCAGAAGGCGCAAGTTCATTACAGATGGGGCTTCCCTTTTGCCCTCTCCTTTCAACTGAACTCCTGCACCCATATGGTCCGCACACCGCCCGAGGGTAGCGAAATCCTACAGCGAGCAGGAATACCTTTGGAACAAGCTACAGCGCCAGCTGCTCCACCGAGACCACAGCGGCCCTTCAGAGTCTGGACCAAGGTGCCGACCGCAGCGCCATCTTCTCCTCGTGAGCAGACCTCCTGAAGTTCACTCCCCGGGAACCGATCCGTTCTTCAACAACCTCTACAATAGCTGGAACTGAACACCGCAGATCTACCTCTCGCAAGTGTTTTTCTTTAAATTACATATAATTCACTTGCCATAGGGATCCAGCGTGACGGATTTTCATGTTGCCCTTCATGCTGCAGCCTTGTAAGAGGAACCCGAGGTCTGTTGAGAACCTCAATATCTCCCTCTTTGGCTCATATAATACTCTTCGCCAAGTTAGGCGCATTGTCTCTTTTATACTGTTGTTGCTCTCGAGCACCATGTTTATTATGACTCTTCCGTTTTTCTTTTTTTGTATTTTTTCCAGGGGTTGCCTTATATGTATTCCTTCTGCTCTTATACTTGATGGTCATGGTGTGTTGGTAATTGGTGACATCATGGGACTCTCTGGTGAGGACGACCTCGGGCGTTGTACCACACAATTTATCCCTATAAATTACTATGTGTAAGATCTTGTCACATAATTTACGGGGATTTAATTCTCCTCAAAACTGAAAAATAGCGTTTACTACTTATCTTAAACACGTGCCTGATGTCGTCTGCATCCAGGAATCTCACTTTACCCCTTCCTCTCACCCAAAATTCCTCCACCCACAATTCACCAGATACTTTTCCTCTACCTACCGTTCTAAAAGTAGAGCGGTTACCCTGCTAAGGAACTCATTCCCATTTTCACCTTCTCAAACTATTATATTATTATATTAACCTGGTCCTCAACCCCCATTTGGACCGCTCTTTTCCTCTCATCCAACCCCGCCCCCCCCCCAGCAATTGACCCGAATTTGCCAAGCTTTAGAAACACTTTCAGTAGCGGACACTTGGAGAGAACATAATGGCCCACAAAGAGGATACACATACTATTTGCCAGCCCATAACCTATATACTCGTATAAATATGATCCTTACCTCTACAACCAGTTTATCATACTTATTGTACTGCAGACACGTTATATCTCCTTGGTCTGACCATGATATGGTAGTGGCGGATTTTGTCTTTACATCACCTGGTCATATACCTTTTTCTTGGAGACTAAATGAGTCTCTTTTAACCCGCCCTGCCATACATGATTGGCTTCAGTCCGAACTGCAAACCTTTTTTGCTGCCAATACCACTTCTGATACTGACCCAATGTTAGTTAGTTTGACTTAGTCATAAAGCATTTATCAGGGGTAAGATCACTGGGGAGGCCTCTCGGCTTAAAAAGGAGCATACTTCCACGCAGGATGCTCTAGAATTAAAACTGAGTAGGTTAGTCCAAAGGGCCTGTACCTCCTCAAAGCAGTGAAAGACACTAGACTTCAGTTGAACATGCTGCTCTCCCATAATACCGAAAAGGACTGCCTCATATTACTATAAATATGCTAATAAACCTGATAAAATGCTGGCTCGTCAATTGAAGTCTAGGCAGCAGATAAACCAAGTTTTCCGAATCTGCACTCGATCAGGCCAAATAACCTCTAACCCTGACTCTATATATGATGTATTTCAGGAATTTTATCAGAAACTCTATACCAGACCTGAGATGGGCCCTGGGGCCATGGAAAGTGACTTCCTAACATCCCTCCCTCTTCCCCAATTAACCCCGGAGGCTAGAGCCAGTCTTAATAATCCCATAACTGCAGAAGAGGTATGTTACACCATCAAAGCCCTGAAAATTGGTAAAGCCCCCGGACCTGATGGGCTGTCAGCACTTTATTACAAAAAGTATGCTCACTTACTAACACCCCATATTGTCCTTTACTGTAATCAGCTCTTGCAAGGCACCACACCACCCTCTGAATTTCTCTCTGCCAAAATCACTGTTATTCCCAAACCAAAGATCCTTTACTCCCCTCTAACTACAGGCCCATCTCTCTTCTCAACTTAGATAATAAGCTATTCACGACTATCTTAGCTCGTAGACTTAGCCGCATCTTACCTGACCTGATCCATAAAGATCAAGTTGGATTTATACCAGGATGAGAACTATGACATAGTGGGAATAACTGAGACATGGCTGGATGATAGCTATGACTGGGCAGTTAACGTACAGGGTTACAGTCTGTTTAGAAAGGATCGCCAAAACCGTAGAGGGGGAGGGGTCTGCCTTTATGTAAAGTCCTGTCTAAAGCCCATACTCCAGGAAGATATAAGTGAGGGACATGAAGATGTGGAGGCACTGTGGGTAGAAATACATGGAGCCAAAAACAATAATAAAATACTAATAGGACTTTATTATAAACCACCTAATATACCAGAGTCCACAGAAAATCTACTTCTAAATAAAATAGACGAGGCGGCAAAACATAATGAGGTCGTTATTATGGAGGATTTCAACTACCCAGGTATAGACTGGGAAACTGAAATCTGTATATCTCATAAAGGAAACAGGTTCTTGGCAATAACCAAAGACAATTGCCTTTCCCAACTGGTTCAGGACCCGACTAGAGGGACGGCCATACTAGACTTAGTATTAACCAATAGACCTGACAGAACAACAGATGTGCAGGGACACCTGGGAAATAGTGACCATAAAATAATAACCTTCCAACTGTCATTCAAAAGAGCGTTTCTTCAGGGAGGAACAAAAATACCAAACTTCAAAAAAGCAAAATTTAGCCAACTAAGAGGCCATAGGCCTAACTAACTGGGACAAAGTCCTCAAAAATAAAAATACAGCCACAAAATGGGATATTTTTAAAAGCATCCTAATATCTAATTGTGAGAGGTACATACCTTATGGGAATAAAAGGTTAAGAAACAAAAAAACAATGTGGATATATAGAACTGTAAAGAAAGCAATAAATGACAAACAGAAAGCATTTAAATCACTAAAACAGGAGGGGAGTGAGGAAGCATTGAAAAACTATAAGGAAAAAAATAGAATATGTAAAAGACAAATAAAAATAGCCAAACTATAGACCGAGAGATTAACCGCCAAAGAGAGTAAAACTAACCCTAAAATGTTTTTTAATTATATAAATGGTAAAAAGTATAAACCTGAAGGTGTCGGCCCCTTGCAGAGTAATGAGGGGGGAGTTGCAGAGAGTGATGAGGAGAAAGCAAAACTACTAAATATCTTTTTCTCCACTGTATTCACTGAGGAAAAAAAAAACTGTCAGATGAAATGCAGAATATAAAAGTAAATTCCCCATTAAAAGTGCCCTGTCTGACCCAGGAAGAAGTACAGCGGCGTCTTAAAAAGATTAAAATAGACAAATCGCCAGGACCGGATGGCATACACCCCCGTATCCTAAGAGAATTAAGTAATGTCATAGCCAGACCCTTATTTCTGATATTTAAGGACTCTATACTGACAGGAAGTGTTCCACAGGATTGGCGCATAGCAAATGTGGTGCCAATATTCAAAAAGGGCCCAAAATCAGAGCCTGGAAACTATAGGCCGGTAAGTTTAACATCTGTCGTGGGTAAAATGTTTGAGAGTTTTCTAAGAGATGCTATCTTGGAGTACCTCAATGAAAATAAGCAAATAACTCCATATCAGCATGGCTTAATGAGGGATCGGTCATGTCAAACCAATTTAATCAGTTTCTATGAGTGATAGAGGGTGGTTATTAATGGTACATACTCATATTGGGTCACTGTCACTAGTGGGGTACCACAGGGGTCAGTATTGGGCCCTATTCTCTTCAATATATTAATGATCTTGTAGATGGCTTGCACAGTAAAATATCATTTTTTGCAGATGACACTAAACTGTGTAAAGTAATTAACACAGAAGATGAAACTACACAGCTACAGAAGGATCTGGATAGACTGGAGGCTTGGGCAGAAAACTGGCAGATGAGGTTTAACACTGACAAATGTAAGGTTATGCATATAGGATGGAATAATGCAAGTCACCAGTACATACTGAATGGTAAAACATTGGGTAACTCTGACATGGAAAAGGACCTAGGAATTTTAGTGAACAGCAAACTAAGCTGTAGAAACCAGTATCAGTCAGCTGCTGCCAAGGCCAATAAGATAATGGGTTACATCAAAAGAGGCATAGATGCCTGTGATGAGAACATAGTCCTGCCACGTTACAAATTGCTGTGTACATGGAGTGCTGTGTACAGTTCTGGGCTCCTGTGAACAAGGCAGACATAGCAGAGCTGGAGAGGGTTCAGAGGAGGGCAACTAAAGTAATAACTGGAATGGGTGGACTACAGTACCCAGAAAGATTATCAAAATTAGGCTTATTCACTTTAGAAAAAAGACGACTGAGGGGAGATCTAATAATTATGTATAAATATATCAGGGTTCAGTACAGAGATCTCTCCCATGATCTATTTATCCCCAGGACTGTGACGAGGGGACATCCTCTGCGTCTGGAGGAAAGAAGGTTTGTACACAAACATAGAAGAGGATTCTTTACGGTAAGAGCAGTGAGACTATGGAACTCTCTGCCTGAGGAGGTGGAGATGGTAAGTTCACTAAAAGAGTTCAAGAGGGGCCTGGATGTATTTCTGGTTATAGTTACAGGTTACAGGTTATAGTTACTAGAGATGGGTCGTTGATCCAGGGAGTAATTCTGATTGCCTGATTGCAGTCGGGAAGGAATTTTTTTCCCTAAAGTGGGGAAAATTGGCTTCTACCTCACAGGGTTTTTTTGCCTTCCTCTGGATCAACTTGTAGGAAAACGGGCCAAACTGGATGGACAGATGTCTTTTTTCGGCCTTATAAACGATGTATAAACGAAAAATCTTGAATGTCATCCAGGTAGCCAACAGGACACACACACCACTAGCTGTATTAGCTCTAGATATTGAGAAGGCTTTCGATTCTGTAGCCTGGGATTATCTTTCCCGAGTTTTAACTATTATGGGCAATCGAGGTCCTTTCCTGGGGGCGATCCAATCATTATATTCTACACCTGAGGCTTATTTAAAATTACGAGCTACCCATTTTTCACCTATACAAATTGAGAGAGGTACCCGGCAAGGTTGCCCCTTATCACCGGCCTTATTTGCCCTTGCAATGGACCCCTTGCACTATACTGTAGGCAGTTCAGAATACAAACTCAACTTATTTGCTGATGACCTTCTCCTCTCCCTCACCAAACCTCTCATCTTGCTTCCATCATTACTAAAGGTGTTGGACTCCTTTTCCGCGGTCTCAGGGCTTAAGATCAACCACTCCAAATCTGAACTTCTTTAATGTAACGTACCCTGCCATATCAGATCAATTCTTTCACAAAAATTCCCCTTCCAAATTAAACATAATTTCATCCCCTATCTGGGTATATCTTTGCCAAGTAGTCTTGATACAGTATATAAAACTAACTATCCCTCTATGTATCGAAAAATTAGAGAGGACCTCCGGACTTGGGACACCCTCCCAGTATCGTGGATAGGTAAGATCCATATAATTAGAATGGTAGTCCTCCCTAGACTCCTCTACCTCTTCAGAACACTACCCGTCCCATTACCAGCCACGGATTTGAAAACTCTGCAAGCTGATGTACTGAAGTTTGTCTGGGCGAATAAGACCCTCCGTATATCAAAACAAACCATGTGCCGGCACAAATCTCAAGGCGGACTCTCGGTCCCAGATTTCTCGAAATATTATAAAGCTGCCAGATTGGCACAGTTTTTTTTAACCCATCTTGACCCGAGAGACCATCCTTTATGGATTTCACAGGAATATTCTCTTTTTGCACCTTTCACTTGGAGGGCCCTGACCTGGACCAGAGCTCCACTCCCAACTATAGTCCGCTCTAGATCTCTCCAATCCTACTACTCTGTAATATTATGGAGATCAGTTAGGTTTAAGTTCTCATTACAATCAAAAAGTTCTCCACTTGAACACATCATTGGTAACCCTTCATTCCCTCCTGGACTCCAAGCTCATGGGCTCTCATGGTGGATCAACCGTAAGCTGAGCTCCCTGCATAACTTTCTGATTAGAAGTAAACTCCCTACTATTGATGATTTCAAGGACAAACATGATCTACACCTAGAGAATTGTTTAATGCCAATCAGATTTTCTCATTCTTCCGTTCATTGCAACCATCTAACACTACTTTTGATTATACTCCCTTTGAACGCTTCATTCAATACTTTTTGTATAAGCAAGGTTCGCTCTCTAGGATATATGAGATCCTTAATGCACCTCCTGAGGACACTAAAATGTCATATATGAGGGCTTGGGAAAGAGATCTAGAGAAAGAATTTTCAATTGCTAGATAGAGGCAGCGCTCTCAGACCTTGACAAAAGGTAGTTGGCAAACTACTTTAGCAGAAACTTCAGTCAAAATACTGCATAGGACTTATAGAGTCCCCGCCAAATTGCATAGTATATATCCTGAAGTACCACCATGGTGTTTTAGGGGATGTGATGCTGAAGGTTCAATGTTTCACATCTGGTGGTCCTGCAGAGTAGTGCGCAGACTCTGGAACCGGACTGGAGCTCTCCTATCCTCTGTGTTGGAATGTTCATACCCCACATCCCCTTCATTATGTCTATTGGGTGATAAACCCTCCTGGCTAACATATGCGAAGTTTAAACTCTCACAATATATCCTTCTTGCTGCCAGAATCCAAATGGCACTCTCCCACACTATCCTTTCAAGCAATTCTTGATAGAATCAATAGGATTCTTCTATATGAAAGACTTAATGCCATCCGCTCAGACACATTTGCTGCCTTTGAAAAGGTCTGGGAGCCCTGGTTGTCTTCCTCTTATTCCACTGATTTACACTATATGTCTTGTTATCGCTGTAATCCTGTAAAGCCACACTCTTGTCACTTATTGCATTGCTATCATGCCAAACAATGTAACTCCATTACTATTTCTCTATTTTTATTTTCATGTATTTGTTATCCTTTGTATTATCCATTTCTTTTTGTTCTCAGTTGAAGTACCTTCTGTATTATTTTTCGTGATACTTTATCAAAAACTCAATAAATACCTTTTGAAACATAAATTTACAATTACCAGTGAATTACTTACAGCATAAGAAAAATATTTAGGGGGTCATTTAGTAAGACCGGAATTTTAGACGCCGATCTTAATTAATAGGCCCTTTAGCTGGTGGTGGATCTGCGAGAGTTATGTAGAGACGCCAGCCTCTTCATAACTTATATGGATCCACCACCGCTTTTAAATGTAAGACAGCTTCCTAACTGTTTTACATTTAGCCCATTTACTACACCTAAACCAGGCGTAGAAAATGGTAAATGAGCCTGCTGACCTGTCCCCTTTTCCACCCACGCCATGCCAACTTTTTAGACCTGGTGTGAGCGGAGAAAAGTCGCAGATTGTGGCACAAAGGACCTTTGCTCCGCAATCTGCACCAGAAATATGCCTAATATAGGCGTATTTCTGTTTAGTAAATTACTACCTTATTATTTTTTCTACATGCATGTATTTTGCAGTTTATTCACTTGGTATCTACATTTCATGCATATCTAACCCTATTTACCGGTGATGCTGATCTTTGCTGACCACTTTGAGGTCCCATCCAGAACACTCTGCTTTACAGCTTTGATCTGATGTGCATGTGTGGCTTTAGCAACTCCGAAGACCTCTTGAATAAGCTCAAATATCTCTGGTTTGTTTCTTTCACGGATTTTCATCCTATCTTTCAGAACCATGATAATATTAAGAGTACGATCCTCAGCTCCATGCTTAGAGCTCTTTTCAGCTGCCCCTGGTAGGAAAAAAGAGCAATGGGGGAGATTTATGAAACTGTGTAAAAGACAAACAATCATTCCTGCCCACAGCAACCAGTCACATTTCAGCTTTAAGGATCAATAAATATAACTTGGACAACCCCTTTCATTTCTGATCTCTGCAGTGTGACTGTCTGCTGTGGGCAACAAAGACAATTTTTCGTTTAGACAGTTTTCATGCATTCTGTACCAATATTTTATTGTACATAAGACTAAATGATTTACAGAAAGAAACTGTCCTGATTTTACAGATCTAATATTTTTATTATTCTCTAAGATTATTTTATTATTATGTAATCTTTTACCGAAGATTGTAGCAAAAGATCCAGGAACATAAGTTTATTTTTATGAAACTTTTTCTCATTATTGTCACATTGTTGCCATGAACTTGCAGCAAAACATGCTGTAGTTTTGCTATGATTGTGAAAATTGGTAATGGCCGTGTACATAAGCTTCTAGTTGTTCAGTTATTTCCATCACTTATTGTGAACCAAAACCAGATGTGGGTCAAAAACTCAGAACAAAATTAAAATGTTTACATTATCCTTATCTCTGAGTAGGCTTAACTAATGGTTTTGGATCACGATAACTGATGGAAATAACTGACCAAATAACTGAAGTGTGAATTCAGCCTTAGATATATTTATTAAAGGGATTGTCCGGATTCAGAGCTGAATCCGGACATATCCACATTTTCACCCAGGCAGTCCCCCTAATATGATGTTCTCCTTTGCCCTGAGCTGAATGACGCAGGGCAAGGACTTTTTTATTTATGTTTTTACACTGCGAGGCAGAGGCTTCCGCCCAGTAGTGTATTCAGTGACATCAATGGCTGTGATGGGTGGGCTCTAGCGTTGCCTTAGCCATTTTACAGGTGAGGCCAGGGCTAAAGCCTGTCACCGGGCTCACTGCTGGGCAGAAGCCTCCGCATAGTAATCCCTTTGGAGAGCCCAGTATGTCACCGGATCTCCTAAAAATGCCTTTGAAATGCTCCAATGCTGACATTAGAGGGGCTGCCTGGGTGAAAACCTGGGTATGTCCAGGTTCAACTCTGAACACAGACAACTCCTTTAAGCTAATTCTTGTTAGGCAAGTATTGAAACTGGATTTTCACAGCAAGTAATCCCAATATAAAATGCTGTAAATATTGGTATGCTCAAGCCTTAGGACCCATTTACACAGTCAGATTACCGGCCCATTATCAGGAAATGGCTCATTCCCATAGTTGGCCTGTGTAAATGTGCCTCTGGTCTTGTGTATCAGGTGATGCAATTATTTATACAGCATATAAAATCATTGTTTTTCGGGAGTTCAGTGTACATTCAAATGAATGCTTACTTTGCAAACAGTCGGCATTCAGGAGGTCCTGACATTTTTCATGGCACTTGACTCCACATTCTGTACAGCGCATACCCTGCCGGGCAATACCCCACAAGAGCCCTTCACACTCATAACAGTAGGTGGGTGTTGTGGCAGTCCACACCTCAAAGTTGTGAGGCGTAGTGCTGGAGATTGGGTATATTAAAGCTTGAAGGGCCTTCTTGTAAACATGGTTTTTCTGAAAATATTATAGAATACAATGAAGTGAGTCTGAATAAAATCAACTTTTGAGATTTGACTGAATACTCAATTCCAGTACTTACTAGTTCTTCATTGTTTAAAGTGCTTGTTGCAAGTGCAGAAGTTATGCCTGCTTTGCGGGATTGTACTAGGGACTGAGGGAAAAAAATAACAAGCTTCTTTGAATAAAAATTGCTTAGCTCAAAAGATCAAATGTCAATGTAAAACATTTCTTAATCTAATCAGAAAAAAAGAAACATCACTCTTCAGTCATGTGAAATTCCAGCATACAGAAAAAGCTGAGAAAAGATTTGTATTTAAAGAAAAAATGAGTGACCACTGAAAAATCCAAATGTCCCAATGAATATGGTGTTTAATGATATTTTGACTTTTCACTGAAAAAAAGTAAAACTTGTTGTCCATGGTAAATGTATACAAGTATATTTGATGTGTAATACACCCCCCCCCATGCATTATAACAATATATACTTAGCTAAGCTTACCATTGCCTTTACAGAGGAGGAATGCATGAAATACAATAATAAAAAAAAAATTAGAGACTAGAGAGCAATGCAAGATTATAAAGGGAAAAGGTTAAAAGACTGGTTATAGAGATTACTCACCAAGTCACTAACTAGAGGTATGGGCTTTCTTTTCCTAATGTCTGGCATACTGTCGATAATAATGAGACCACCAGCAGGTCTGAAAAAGATATGATATGACATACATAGGAGTGATTAAGCTTTTAAAAGATTTGTTAAATTTAATAATTTAAATATAATGGTTATGATTTGTAATGAGTTGCCATTTTCTAAGAGCTCACTTAGAAGTGGGGTTGCTCACTATGTGACCGGAGAAACAATATGCTGAAAAGCAGTTCACCTGCTAGACTGGAAGAAAAACTTGCTGAAATAACTCAATTAATCAGGATCCTGGATAAAGATAAGAATACAGTCACACAGCAGACTTTGATGCTAAGCCTCGGACCTGCTTGAAGCTTAGCTCCATTGAATGGTGCTAAACTGCGAGCAGACACCTGCCCAGGCTTCAAGTGGGTCTGGACATTGCATCAAGAAGGGACATGTTTCTTCTTGGCGCGGTCGTGGCTTTAAATTGTTGGCTGCATGAACTGCAGCACTGCCTCCCATTGAAAACAATGTGAGGTAGACACCACATGGACTCCGCACCAGAATTACGGCGCCATGTGAATGGGCCCTAAAACAAAAACAATACCATATGAAAAACATGAGGGCATGGATAATAAATACTTTGTTTTACCATATCTATTCAGGTCATTTAGCCAGGCGAGTTGTGCTGTAAACAGTATGTTATATGTTTGCGGTCTGGGCTGTGGTCTGTATTTGTATTTGTTTAGGTGGTCTATATTTATTCTTGGCCTGTATTCATTTTCTGGTTTTGTCTGGGTTTGCAGTTTTTTTTTTTTTGTTTTTTTTTTTTTTTTTTTTTTTGCGGGGAGAACTCGTCTCTAGGTTTTTATTTGGAGTCTAGTCTCTGTTCTATATTTAATTTGGGGTCTAGTCTTGGTTACTGTCGCTTCTTCCCATAGAGAATCATTGTTTCAGGGTAGCAGATCTGATCTGCTGCCCTGAAACAATTATTTTGGTTGGCACATCAATGATTTTTCACCCAATGAGCAAGCATTTTTGTTCATTCGGTGATTGATGGACATCCATTCCCGATAACTGGCCCCTGTAGAGGGGCCTTTAGACTTACTAAATTAAATACAAATCAAATATACCTCATATACTTTAGAATTACAAGGTAGACTTGAGAGATGACATAGAATGCAACATACCCATCTTTAAACCACAGAGATTTTGACATTTCCCCACTACCTTCACCTCTGGCCTGAAAAAAAACAAAAAACACAATAAATTACTCTAAATCACGACCAATTTATACATGTTTCAAGGATACACTGTATTTATATTTAGTATTCTATATTCCACAGTACTGTACACAAATTGTATTTACTCACATCAGTCCCTGACCCAGTGGAGCTAACAATATAATCTATTTATGAAGGGTTATACCCATCTCAGACATTGATGACATATTGCTAGGATATGCCATCAATGTCACCTAGTATATAGCAAGCTATTTATTAGTTCTTTCTACTTTAATTCCTTGCAATGTAGTTGGTTAGTGGTACATGATACCTGGCTAATTTTCCTGTAACTGTACATGCGTACTGACTTTAGGAAGGGTAAAGAGGGGCCAGGAGACTTGAAAACACTTAGCTATTTAACATATTTTGTATCATAGTCTAGTAAAGTTTTATGCACCAAAATCATTTTAAGTCTATTTTTTCCTGAATCTTAAATGTCACAATAATATGCATAGGTGCGGGACCTGTTCCGCTTTCCAGAAGGGATCCCTGTAGTGAAGAGCGCTTGACTATTAGTCCCAAAACAATGAATGGAGAGCTCACTGCACATGCACAGACACTTCTCCAATTTATCACTATGCCAGAAATTGCCAAGCCAGCGCTATTTTTGGAAGTCCTATAGCTGTGAATGGAGGGAAGAAATGCTTGCCTGGTGTGCTCTTCTTCACTTCAGGAGACCAATTCTGAAGATAGGTGTAGGTCCCAGAGATGGACTATACACGTATGTGACATTTATGGCATCTGAGATGGGAATATTTCCTTAAGGCCTCATGCATATACCAGAGCTGTTTATAGGTAGGTTGTAAAAGGGCAGTCTTCAGGGGCGTAGCTATAGGGGGTGCAGGAGTAGCAGTCGCTACCGGGCCCAGGAGCCTGAGGGGGCCCAAAGACCCTTGTGCCATATAAGAAGTCATACAAAGCACTGAGGGAAGGGGGCCCAAGCTGAACTCTTGAACCAGGGTCCATAAGGCTATAGCTACGCCCCTGGCAGTCTTCACACTATGGAGCCATAGGCAACCCTTGTGCTGCTATATGGTGTTCTGTGTGGTGTGTATTACAGAGATATTCTAGAAATGCTTTTATGGAATATATTGTGGCATCCATATAAAATGATTTTAACTAAAGAGCTATAGTATGGCCCCATAAAACTCGTAATATACAGGGTGGCCCACGAAAGAGTAGCCCGCCTCCAGCAATAGTATGACAAGATGAACAAGCAAGTGGATTGTTTTTTTTTAATCACCCACAAATCAGAAAAAAATGCTGAAAGTGGTCCCCGTTCACATCTATTCACCTTTGGGCACGTCAGATTATGTTGGCTGATACTGCTTGCAGCTCTTCAACAGCTGCGGGTAGTGTTTGTGATGTTTCCTTGAGTTCATCTAGTGTATGTGGATTGTTAGCATACACTTTCTGTTTTAAATTTCCCCACAGATAAAAATCACATATGGACAATTCTGGGGAATGTCATGGCCATAACCCCTTCCTCACAGTTCACTCCTCCATTCACAGTTCATGAACCCATGCCAATGAGTTCTGTGAGGTGTGACATATTGCTCCATTCAAAGATGTCCAGGTAAACTGCAGAATTCACAGTTGATTTGAAGAAAATTGGGCCCACTATTCGTGTTCCTGACATTGCACACAAAATGCCAATTTTTTAGTTGTGAAGTGGTGTCAAATGGGGATTTTTCAGTGGACCAGTACCTCGTATTCTGGTAATTTATGAAGGCTTAATGGGTTCAGATGTCTGTTAGCAAGCATAGTCTACAACCAAGTCCAGTAATTTACTTGTTTAGGTTTGTCAGACTTTTTCAGTTCCTGCACACACGTTATTAGGTATGGTTTCAGGTTCAGAGATTTCAGCACTTGCTGACAAGTCGTTCGTAATACACCACCTTGCTGAGACAGTCCTCAAGTTGATTTTTGGGGCTACTTGCAATCCGCTGCTGAATTTCAGGGACAACTTCAGCCTTCATAAATGATGGAGACCTTTGTTTCTTTATGTTTACAACAGTGCCCGTTTGATGACATTTCAGAACCAGACTCTGAATACAATGTTTAGCTGGTGGTTTTGTTCCTGTGTACTTGTTGGGATAGGTCTCTTGTGTTTCCAGGAAACACACCATCTTTCTGACACAATAGGCCACTTTTATCAAACTAAATAATAAATCAGTCTTAGTTGCCCTACAGGGCTCTGAAAAAATGAAATCTGAGTTCTGATCAGTTGCTATGGACAACTAAGACAGATTTACTATTAGGCAGTTTGATTTGGAGATATTGGAGACAGGCTACTTTTTCGTGGGCCGCCCTATATAACAGAACCATAATAAATCAATGTACACGCATGTCTACTGCTAGGATCAAATGAATTGAGGCAAATGACCTACCTTTTTAAAGTATGTGGGGAAACCCAGTCATAAATGTATGCAAGCAGACAGGTAGCATACAGGCTCCATACACATTTGTTCAGCAAAGAATTTTGTACCACCATGCTACCCCTTATTATAAAACACCTATTTTCTTTAGATTTACAATAGCAAAGATCCTGTAATCTCAGCTGGATATGCATGTTTAATGCCGGCATTTAATGCTGAAATGGTTAACCCCTTCTACCCTGGGCCAGTTTTCGCCCTCCTGCCCAGGCCAATTTTTGCAAATATGACATGTCACTTTATGTGGTAATAACTTTGAAATACTTTTATTTATCCAAGCTATTCTGAGACTGTTTTCTTGTGACACATTGTACTTCATAACAGTTATAAATTTGAGTCCATATATTTCACCTTATTCATGAAAAAATCCTGAATTTACCAAAAATTAAGAAAAAAATCGCAATTTCTCTGCTTTTAAAGCAGAAAGTGATGCCTCATAAAATATTTATTACTTAACATTCCCCATATGTCTACTTTATGTTGGCATCATTTTATTTTATTTTTTTTAAATATTTTTATTTACATCACCAGAAAAGCATACAAGTATATAATACGTACATATCGTAGGTGAACATTTTACATTTTTTCCAAAAGAGGCGCAGATGAAATACACAGTAAGAAAGAGAAAAAAGAAAACAGTAAGGCCTCTTTCACACGAGCGTCACGGATTCAGTCCGGATGCGTTCAGGGTACGTTCCGGAAAATCCGCACACATCCGCACCAATCCGCACGCAATCCGTACGTTCGTTCAGTTTTTTCAGCGTGGGTGCGATGCGTTTTGATGCGTTTTTCACGCGCGTGATAAAAAAACTGAATGTTTACAAACAACATCTCTAAGCAACCATCAGTGAATCACTCATTGCATCCGCACTTGCGTGCGGATGCAGTGAGTGATTCACGCAGACCCATTCACTTCAATGGGGCCAGGGCTGCGTGAAAAACGCAGAATATAGAACATGCTGCGATTTTCACGCAACGGCGAACTGATGCGTGAAAAGCATCGCTCATGTGAAAAGCCCCATTGAAATGAATGGGTCAGGATTCGTCAGCGTTCGCATCACGCATTGCACCCGCGCGGAAATCTCGCCCGTGTGAAAGGGACCTAACATTCCCTTCCCCAAACCTTTCGCAGATACCCATCAATTTCCTCTGATCTGTTACCAGTCTTGATTATGAAGAAAAGGGTTTTGAAAGAAAACGCCTTTAACCAGATACATTCAATTTCCCTAGAGTACCTTTTAATGATTCTTTGGCATACCATTTAGTATATTTGAACACTTGCATTAATGATGTGATGTCAGCTTGTGAAATATGTTTTGACATAAAGATCTTCCATTTGCGAAAAAAGCCTGCAGTTTTTTTTTCTTTGTGTGTTTCTTTGTCTATCTTATCTATGTACATAAATTGTGTCATTTGTGAAACTACCTCTGTTACCTGGGGTACATTTGGCTTTAGCCAATATTGTAGAAGGCATCGCATTGAGATCCATAATGCTGCATCTATTATTTTTGGTGGGATGTTACCCTCTGAACAGGCCCGCTTCTGCCATGAGGCAAGATGAGAATCTCGCCTCACGCGGCAGTTTTCTGTATGTTTGAGGGGCGGCATCCACACAGCAGTTAAACACTGCTGGTGGATGCCGCCCGTGTTCCCTTTAACTGCTGTTCAGCCTCCTCCCTTCCCAGAGCGCAGGGAGCTGATCTCCTGTCACTGCTCAGCTCCCTGCTCTTCTCCTCTTCTTCAGGCCTGCAGCGCACAGAATGGTGAAGCTGGGAGCTGCTTCACCATTCAGCCTGCATGCATGATCGCGCTGCCGGCCGATGTGGGCGGAGCCTGCAGCCCGGGATCTGCATAAGCTCCGCCCACAAAGTCCTGCATAACGATCTGCATCTTCAGGGGAGAGGACTTCGGAACAGGATGAGAAGGTAAGTAGGTCCTGTGTGTGTGTGTGTGTGCACAGGTGACATTTCTATTATAAATGGGGCACAGAGGAGAGGACATTAATGCTAAGGGGGCACAGTGGGCATTACTATTACAAAGGGGGCACAGTGGGCAATACTACCATAAGGGGGACACAGTGGGCACTACTACAAAAGAGACACTGTGTGCATTACTACTATAAGAGGGCACAGAGGGCATTATTACTACAAAGGACACACAGTGGGCATTACTACCATAAGGACGGTGTAGTGGGCATTACTACTAGAAAGGGGACACAGAGGGCATTACTACTACTACTACAATAAAGGGGCACAGTGGGCATTACTACCATAAAGGGGCACAGAGGGCATTAATACCATAAAGGGGGACAGAGGGCATTACTACTATAAAGGGGCACAGAGGGCATTACTATAATGGGGCAACAGAGGGTATAACTATTATTGGGGCACAGAGTGGGCATTACTACTGTGAAGGGGGCACAATGGGCATTAATACTGTGAAGGGGCCACAGAGTGCATTACTACTCTGGAGGGGGCACAAAGAGGGCATAACTACTGTGAGCGGGCTCAAACAGGGTATTTCCACTGTGAAAGGGGCACTGATGTGTCTGTCCCTGTGTCTGTCGCCGTCACCATGCCCACAGTGTTCTTATGTCTTGACGCAGCTGCATCAGGACGTTCTCTGGGGGCAAGAAGAAGAAGACCGAAGAGGAGGCAGTGCCGCCAGCATGGAGTCCACGGAAGAGGCACCGGGAGGCACACTAAGGATGCAGGTAACACTACCACATGATCTACACTAGTGTTATCTGTGGTTTTACATAGGACTGCAGGTAACACTACCACATGATCAGCACTAGTGTTATTCGTGGTTTTACATAGGACTGCAGGTAACCCTACTGCATTTTCTGTACTCAGCCATCACTGTGTTAGGTGTGCTGTTACATAGGACTGCAGGTAACATCTACTATAGTATCTGTACTCTGAGATTTATCACTGTGTTACCTGTGGTGTTACATAGCACTGCAGGTGATATCAATAACATTATCTGTACTTGTACCGCCCCAGATCTGGCAGGACAGTCTTGGAGTTCAGTAGCTACTTGGCTTTCATACTATTTTTTAAAGGGGTTGTCTCGTCATGGACAATGGGGGCATATCGCTAGGATATGTCCCCATTGTCCTATAGGTGTGGGTCCCACACCTATATTCAGAAAGGAGCCCTGCAAGGTGGTGGCTGGAGGACTCTGGTCTGGCCATCACCAAGCCGGCTCCCCATGGAAGTGAATGGGAGCATATCACGCATGTGTGGCCACCGCTCCCGTTCATTTCTATGGAGCTGACGGAAATAGTACCAGCACTCTGCTATTTTCGCCGACCCCATAGAATATGATTGAGGGCGGCTGCGCATGCGCAGTGCGCTCTCCTTCACTTTCGGGGCTACGTTCTGGATATAGGTGCGGGTTCCAGCTGTGGGGCCCGCACCTATTAGACAATGGGGGCATATACTAGCGATATACGCCCATTGTCCAAGATGACACAAACCCTTTAATGGGGAGGGCGCCATTTAAATTTTTGCCTCAGGAAGCAGAAGAGCTAGAATCTGCCCTGTCTCTGAAAATATATGGAAAAGTGTTGCTTCAGGTGTGAAGGGCAGTTGATATCCCCAAGTTTTTTTTATCCATGTTTTTATGTCTGACCGGAAGTTTTGCACAGAGGGGCATTGCCATGCACAGTGTGTCAAGTCTGCTTTCCCTAATCCACATTTGGGACATGCAGTTAGGTAGACGCTATTAGTGTGCTTGTTAGGTAGATTAAAAGCATAGATAGCTGAATGAATGGAGAGGAGAAGACTGATCAGAGATGCAGCCAAGAGGCCCATGATCACTCTGGATGAACTGCAGAGATCTACAGCTGAGGTGGGGGAGTCTGTCCATAGGACAACAATCAGTCGAACACTTCACAAATCTGGCTTTTATGGAAGAGTGGCAAGAAGAAAGCCATTTCTCAAAGTTATCCATTAAAAGTCTCGTTTACAGTTTGCCACAAGCCACCTGGGAGACACACCAAATATGTGGAAGAAGGTGCTCTGGTCAGATGAAACCAAAATCGAACTTTTTGGAAACAATGCAAAATGATATGTTTGTAGTAAAAGCAGTTCATCAGCCTGAACACACCATCCCCACTGTGAAACTTGGTGGTGGCAGCATCATGGTTTGGGCCTACTTTTCATCAGCAGGGACAGGGAAGATGGTTAAAATTGATGGAAAGATGGATGGAGCCAAATACAGGACCATTCTAGATGAAATCCTGTTGGAGTCTGCAAAAGTACTGAGACTAGGACGGAGATTTATCTTCCAATAAGACAATGATTCCAAACATAAAGCAAAATCTACAATGGAATGGTTCAAAAATAACCGTATCCAGAATCTTAAAATGGCCAAGTCAAAGTCAAATCCTGAATCCAATTGAGAATATGTGGAAAGAGCTGAACACTGCTGTTCACAAACGCTCTCCATCCAACCAAGAGCTTGAGCTGTTTTGCATGGAAGAATGGGCAAGAATTTCAGTCTCTAGATGTGCAAAACTGATAGACATACCCCAAGCGACTTGCAGCTGTAATTGCAGCAAAAGGTGGCACAATAAAGTATTAATGCAAGGGGGCCAAATAATTTTGCACGCCCCACTTTTCAGTTTTATTAATACAAAAAAGTTTAAATGATCCAATAAATTTTGTTCCACTTCACAATTGTGACCCACTTGTTGTTGATTCTTCACCAAAACTTTAAAATGTTATCTTTTTGTTTAAAGCCTGAAATCTGGCAAAAGGTTGAAAAGTTCCAGAGGGCCGAATACTTTCGCAAGGCACTGTATATTCCTTAGAAACCTGAATCTGTCTGCATGATATTGGTAGTTTAAAGTTGGAGGTTTAAGGGCCTAATGGTATCAGTTCACATTTACTGGTATTAATTTTCAAACCCGATATTGGTTTAAACGAGTGCAGAACATCCAGCACTGTCTGGAGATCCCCTTCCGGGTCTGTCATAAAGTATGTTGTCTACGAAGAGTGACGTTTGTACTTCTTGATTCCCTATTTTTATACCTCTGAATAATTCTCCCTCTTCCAATATACGTGCCAGTGGTTCGAGAGCTAGATTAAATAGTAGGGGTGAAAGGGGGCACCCCTGACGTGTCCCTTTATGCAGTGGGAATGTTGGGGAGAGAAAATCTGGAATAGCTATTCTTGCCTTAGGTGATTTATGTAGCACAGATATGAAGGTTCTGAAGGGACCCGAGAACTTCATGGCGTCCAATACTTTATCCAGCCAATCCCATCTAACGTTATCAAATGCTTTTTCAGCATCGATTGCTACCAGGGAAGGTGAGGGCATAGAGTGTGTTACATTTGCCACTTGATCAAATACCGCCAGAACCTTTCTGATATTAGACACTGCTGATCTATTTCTAATGAATCCCGACTGCGAGTTACAAATCCCAGCATTATAAAGGATAGTCTATCTGCCATAATTTTTGCCATTAATTTAAGGTCTACATTAATTAAATTGGCCGATGATGATGGTTGTAGCATGTCTTTCCCTGGTTTGGGGATTAGCTTAATGTACGCCATGCTGTCTGAGGATGATAATGGTGTCCCTGATAAGAAGCCATTAAACACTTTGGCTAATGGTTCTTTAATGTTATCTTGAAGCATTTTATAAAATTCTCCTGTATATCCATCAGGACCCGGGGCTTTGTGTAAGTGTGTTTTTTTGATAGCCTTTATAATTTCATCCTCAGTGATTGGAGCATTTAATTCTTCAAGTTGTGATTGTGAAGGGGATGGAAGTGACATACTTTTTAAGAAGAAGTCTGACAAGAGGTCTTTAGGGCCTGGATGTTGATATAAAGAAGCATAGTAATCTCCCAGAATGGCCACAATTTTGTCTGGGGAAGTATGTATTTTACCCTGTTTGTCGACCAGGCTTGTTATGTGTTGTTGTCGTCTGGAATTTTTTTATCAATGCAGATAACAGGCGACCAGCCTTATTTCCATAGCGGAAAAACTTGGCCTCCGCTTGGTACATGTCTAATTGAGCTTTACGTTCGTACCATAGCTTGTATTCTCGTCTGGTTGTGAACCAATTGTGTTTGGTCTGTTCAGATGACGATTTCTGGTAGGCCATGTAAGCTATTCTCAGTTTATGGCTAGAATCATGAAGTTGTTATGAGTTTTTCTTTTTTAGTCCCTTAGTGTAAGCTATGATTCGTCCTCTAAGGACAGCTTTAGCAGTGTCCCAATAGATAGAAGGCTTGTTTGTGTGCGCTTTATTGTCCTCACTATATTCAAGAAACTAGCCTCTCAGTAAGTCTCTGAAGTTCTCAACTGTTGTCAAATGCGCTGGGTAGGTGAATAAAATGTGAATTCCCTACCATCAGGGTTGATGATTCTCCAAGCGTCTATCAGGGCTGTGTCTTGGAGAAACGGGGCAAGTGTTGTATCTCTCAATTCGGGTCATTTAGATTTTATATTAAGGTTGTTCCTATCTTCATTAATGTTCAACACTGTGTTGAAATCCCCTCCTATTATTTTAGTATTAACAGAGTCATTTTAGTATTAACATTTCCTATTTTAGAGGCAAGAGTGTCGAAGAACGTTTTATTCTCTCCGTTTGGGCCATATATATTATAAATGCTTAATTCACTTGCTCCCAAAGTAAGGTGTATATGACACCATCTCCCTTCGTCGTCAGAGGAGGAATCGTGTATGGTATGTGCAAGATTCTTATTAGGATCAATACTCCCCCTTTACGATGCAATGCCCCGGACCCCACTGCTGTCCCTACCCAGAACTTTTCCATCCTCGCAAAGTCAGATGCAAGGAGGTGTGTTTTTTGCAGTAGAGCTATATTGGGATGAAGGTGTCTTAATATCTTATTGCGTTTTTGGGGAGATCACAATCCTTTTACATTCCAAGAAATGATTTTCATAGTGTGTTGTTGTAACAAAGCTATCAGTTAATACAGGGAGCACCTCCAGGCATCTGCTAGTAACCCACCCAACCAATCCCTCCCCCAACAATACCCTAATAACAACAGATATGCAAAGATAGAGAGTAAAGGAGTATAGAGCCTTGCATTTAGGTTTTGAAGGCTCTCCTTTTCTCCTATGGACTTCGCTTTTTTCCAACATGTGTAAAGACAGTGAAGATAATTCTCCCAAAATTGTGATTCTTACTACCTCAGCTACCAGGGGCGTAGCTGACGGCTCATGGGCCCTGGTGCAAGAGTTCAGCTTGGGCCCCCCTTCCCTCAGTACTTTGTGTGTCTTCTTATGCAGCACAAGGGTCTTTGTGCCCCCTCAGGCTCCTGGGCCCGGTAGCGACTGCTACCTCTGCACCCCCTATAGCTACGCCCCTGTCAGCTACTATACAATATAAGCAGAGTCCAGTATAATGACCTAGTACTTACTAAAGTCTCTGCTGTCTGTCAAATATGCTGTCGTAGTAAACAAGGACCATGATGGCTGAGCCATCCATGGAGCTCCTCATATGGTCCCTTGTTGCCCCCCACCCCAGTGACCTTCAAACCTGGTCGAGTTCATCAGAAGCAGGGAGATCCAGGTGTCCTTGAGGAAAATCTATGAAGAAGAAAGTTCCAGAACCTCTCATGTTCTGAATCTCATCCTTTGCTGCCGTTGGTCTAGGGGAGGATCGTCGTGCCTTTGATTGCAGCTGGATTTCAATGGAGACCATCTTGGGTGTGTGTGACGATTTTCCGTGTGAGATCCATTGTGTTCGGAAAACCCGGACAGTTCCTCACCCTCCAGAGCTGATGTTGCCTCTTCAGTAGATGTGTACATTTTAAAGGATCCATCTGGATTGAAGACTTTCAAGGTGGCTGGGTAGAATAGTGCAAATTTAGTATTTTTGCGGTATAGTTGCATGCATATCGGTGAAAAGGCTTTGCGTTTTTTGTGACTTCGGCGGAATAGTCGCCAAATATGAGGATTTTCTTTCCTCTTAGTAGTACAGACTCTCTCGTCAATCTGAAGGCTCTCAGCACAGCTTCCTTGTCAGTATAGTCTAGATATCTTACTATTTCTTGCCTTGGTCTATCTGTAGTGCGGTCTGTGCCGCGAAGGTCAGGGCCCACTCTATGCGCGCATTCTACAGTCATGGCCAAAAGTTTTGAGAATGACACAAATATTATATTTTCACATGATCTGCTGCCCTCTGGTTTTTATGTGTGTTTGTCAGATGTTTTTATCACATACAGAAATATAAATGCAATCATATTATGAGTAACAAAAGCTTATATTGACAGTTAGAATGAGTTAATGCAGCAAGTCAATATTTGCAGTGTTGACCCTTCTTCTTCAGGACCTCTGCAATTCTCCCTGGCATGCTCTCAATCAACTTCTGGATCAAATCCTGACTGATAGCAGTCCATTCTTGCACAATCAATGCTTGCATTTTGTCAGAATTTGTAGGTTTTTGTTTGTCCACCCGTCTCTTGATGATTGACCACAAGTTCTCAATGGGATTAAAATCTGGGGAGTTTCCAGGCCATGGACCCAAAATCTCTATGTTTTGTTCCCTGAGCCATTTAGTTATCACCTTTGCTTGGCCTCGCCTATGGCAAGGTGCTCCATCATGCTGGAAAAGGCATTGTTGATCGCCAAACTGCTCTTGGACGGTTGGGAGAAGTTGCTCTCGGAGGACATTCTGGTACCATTCTTTATTCATGGCTGTGTTTTTAGGCAAGACTGTGAGAGAGCTGATTCCCTTGGCTGAGAAGCAACCCCACACATGAATGGTTTCAGGATGCTTTACAGTTGGCATGAGACAAGACTGGTGGTAGCGCTCACCTTGTCTTCTCCGAATAAGCTGTTTTCCAGATGTCCCAAACAATCGAAAAGGGGATTCATCAGAGAAAATGACTTTACCCCAGTCCTCAGCAGTCCACTCCCTTTACCTTTTGCAGAATATCAGTCTGTCCCTGATGTTTTTTCTGGAGAGAAGTGGCTTCTTTGCTGCCCTCCTTGAGACCAGGCCTTGCTCCAAGAGTCTCCGCCTCACAGTGCGTGCAGATGCACTCACACCTGCCTGCTGCCATTCCGAGCAAGCTCTGCACTGCTGGTAGCCCTATCCCGCAGCTGAAACACTTTTAAGAGACGGTCCTGGCGCTTTCTGGTCTTCTCTTGGGCGCCCTGGAGCCTTTTTGCCAACAATGGAACCTCTCTCCTTGAAGTTCTTGATGATGCGATAGATTGTTGACTGAGGTGCAATCTTTCTAGCTGCGATACTCTTCCCTGTTAGGCCATTTTTGTGCAGTGCAATGATGACTGCATGTGTTTCTTTAGAGATAACCATGGTTAACAGAAGAGAAACAATGATGCCAAGCACCAGCCTCCTTTTAAAGTGTCCAGTGGTGTCATTCTTACTTAATCATGACAGATTGATCTCCAGCCCTGTCCTCATCAACACCCACACCTGTGTTAATGGAGCAATCACTGAAACGATGTTAGCTGGTCCTTTTAAGGCAGGGCTGCAATGATGTTGAAATGTGTTTTGGGGGATAAAGTTCATTTTCTAGGCAAATATTGACTTTGCAAGTAATTGCTGTTAAGCTGATCACTCTTTATAACATTCTGGAGTATATGAAAATTGCCATTATAAAAACTGAAGCAGTAGACTTTGTAAAAATTAATATTTGTATCATTCTCAAAACTTTTGGCCATGACTGTACTTTGCAAGGGCGCGAAAGTCCCAAAGCACGAGTGAGATCTTGTTCACATAGTTTTACCAGTTCTCCTGGCGGTATAGATTCTGGAAGACCCACCACCCATAGATTATTCCGCCTTGATCTATTTTCTAAGTCCTCAAGCTTGTCCCACAGTTTGGAAATAAAGAAACCAATGTCCGGGGAATGAGGTAGAAGGTGTTAAAGGTCATTGAGAGGGTGTAAGCCTTACTGTGGTATAAGTCTATAACCCTAATTAAATTCCCACTCAGGAGTCAAAAGTTCAAAAAAGATTTGAGGCCCGGAGGCAGAGCTGGGTAATCTGTCAAGACTGTGAGAGGGCCCGGTCTTGTGACTAGATTAAGGTTAGATGTAAACTTGCACCAGGACTTCACCAGAGAAAGCATGAGTGGTGAAGGTTGAAGGTGGAGCAACTGGGCCTGTGAATAGGATGGGAGCCAAAAAATACCCATACCAAGTGTGGCACTGTTTCATGTTCTATCTCCACCAATAATTTCGTAGAGCCATTATGAAGAAGGTCAAGGACACAATTCGCAATTGCTGCCCTGTAGTAAGTAAGAAAGTTGGGAAGGCCCACTATGCCAGAGGTCTTTGGACGTATCAGCAGGCTATAGCTTAACTTCACCTTAGAGCTTTTCCATATGAATTGAGAGGTCAGTCTCCTGAGGCAGGCAAAAAATGCTTGAGGGATCCCACAAGGGATCGTCTGAAATAGATACAGAAGTCTGGGCAATGTTCATCTTAAGAGCGTTGATTTTGCCAAACCATGAGATTTGGAGAGAGAGGACCACCTGTGGAGACTCATCTCAATGGATCTCAGTATGGGTTTATAATTGAAATTAAAATGTAGGGAAGGATTTTCGGGCAGATGGACACCTAAGTGCTTAATGGATTGTGAAGCCCATTGAAAGGAGAATGCTTCCTTAAGTTGGGTGACTTCTTGGTGAGGGAGGGCGATATTCAATATTTCTGACTTCTGGATATTCACTGAAGTTGCTGAAACGTCCAAAGAGCTTGAATTCCCGGAGGAAATCCCCATGGGCAGACCCAGCCTAGGTGTTGATAAATATAAAAGGAGTTGTGTTTGATTTTGCCTATTGCTGGACTGGTTTTTAGATGCCATGTCCTATTTGAAGCCCCCATGATGCACCCCTACAGTGGAAACTCCCAAAATGTGACCCCATTTTGGAAACTAAGGGAAAAAGTGCCAGTTTTATTGGTACTATTTTGGGGGTACATATGATTTTTAATTGCTCTATATTACATTTTTGAGAGGCAAGTAACCAAAAAATGAGTGTTTTGGCACCGTTTTTATTTTTTACAACATTCATCTGACAGGTTAGATCATGTGCTATTTTTATAGAGCAGGTTGTTACAGACGCAATGATATCAAATATGTCTACTTTGTTTGTTTCAGTTTTACATAATAAATAGAGATGAGCGAGCATGCTCGTCCGAGCTTGGTGCTTGTTCGAGCATTAGGGTACTCGTAAGTGCTCGATGCTCGGACGAGCATCTCGCCATGCTCGAGGAAATGGCATCTCCCGCATTTTGAATTTTTGGCGCCTATAACTCAGCCAATCACTAGCCAGGAGACTCTGCGGTACCCCCCAGCATCACGTGGGGCCTTACATGTCGATAGCAGGGGTTGGCTGGCCAGATCAGGTGACCCTGGAATATACTAGTGACGTCCGGCGGTGCTCGGCTCAGAGGCTGTCTGGATGTCGTTAGGGACAGATCTGCTGCGTTTCAGGTAAAGTGTTAGGGCCTGGATTTAGTTCTCTGTTAGGTAGGATTGATCTCAAAAGAACCCAACAGCCCTTCTAAGGGCTACAAGACACTTTTTTTTGTCTCCTGGCTGGGCTGGCTGGCACTAGTAGTGCAGCTATCGCCATATATAGCAAACTTTGTTTTTTTGTTGTTTTATCTCGGTGATACAAATCCATTTCATACAGCTGTGTGGAACCATTCTGTGTGTCTCAGTTCAGCTGTCCAGTCACCACAAACCGCAATCCGTATTTTCTGTCCAGGTGACCCATTCTGTACGTTACGTAATTAAAAAAGGTCTTTTTCTCTCACTGATACAGCTACATTAGAAAAATCTCTGTGCGACATTTGTCTGGGTTGCACTTAAGCAGACCAAGTCTGCCTAATCTAATAGTTTTAGTGTAATTGCTCCATACTGCACGGTACGTAATAAAATACGTAATTTTGCTCTAACTTATCCACCTATATATTAACTTGTTCAGATTGAACAAGTTTGTGGGTTTCAGTACAGCAGGCCCATTTTTTTTTTTTGTATATATAATATACTTATATACAGAAAATGTTGAACCCCAGGGCTAAGGGTCGAGGACGAGGGCGTGGGTGTGGGCATTCAATCACTAAAGGGGGCAGAGGCCGTGGTCCTGGGCAGGGTGAGACAGTACCTGCTGATGAGGGAGCAGGGGAACGCCGCAGAGCTACACTCCCTAGCTTCATGTCTCAACTTACAGGGACACGTGGTAGAGGACTGTTAAAACCACAACAGTGCGAACAGGTGATGTCGTGGATTGCGGACAATGCTTCAAGTAATTTGTCCACCAGTCAGTCTTCCACGCAGTCCACCCACGTTACCCAAGGGAGCACTCCTCTGGATCCTCCACTTCAACCTCCTTCCCCCCAGTCTGCCCCCTCCCAGGAAAATTTGAAATGCGATCCGGCATACTCTGAGGAACTGTTTTCTGGACCTTTCCCAGAGTCACAAACCACTTCTCAGGTTGCTGCTGACCTCTTTCCCGATGCCCAAGTTTTCCAACTGTCGCAGTATGTGGGTGATGATGATGATGATGACAATGTTGAGTTAGTGGAAGAAGTTTGTAAAGAGGTGTCGGACGATGAGGAGACACGGTTGTCAGACAGTGGTGAAGTTGTTGTCAGGGCAGGAAGTCCGAGGGGGGAGCAGACTGAGGAATCGGAGGATGACGAGGTGACTGACTCAAGCTGGGTTGATAAGCCGAGTGAAGACAGTGCTTCTGAGGCGGAGGCGAGTGCTGCACCAGAACAGGTTGGAAGAGGCAGTGGTGTGGCCAGAGGGAGAAGCAGGGCCAGAGCTGGTGCATCAGTAGCAACTGTTTCACGTAGTGAAGCTCCCGTGGCGAGGTCTAGATGTTCGCAAGTCTGGAGGTTCTTTAAAGAAATTGAGGATGACCGACGGACTGCTACTAGCCTAACCACCACCAGCATGCGCAGGCATATGAGTGCTAAACACCCCATTCAATGGAACCAAGGCCGTTCACCTCCTGCGGGTCCCACCACTGCTCCTTCCCCTGTGTCACTCGCTGCCTCTGATAGTCAACCCCCTGCCCAGGACCCCGGCACGAGCGCCTCCCACCGGAAAACCACACCTTCGCCTACACGATCCTCCACAGCGTCCACCAATGTGTCCCTGTGCAGCGTTCAGCTGTCTTTACAGCAGACGCTGGAGCGCAAGAGGAAATACAGTTCCACCCACCCACATGCCCAAGCCCTCAACGTCCACATCTACAAATTGCTGAGCCTGGAGATGCTGCCCTATAGGCTGGTAGAGACCGAGGCCTTTCGCAACCTCATGGCGGTGGCTGCCCCTCAGTATTCGGTCCCCAGCCGCCACTATTTTTCCCGTTGTGCCGTCCCAGCCCTACACCAGCACGTGTCACAGAACATCATCCGTGCCCTGACCAACGCTGTTTCTGAGAAGGTCCACCTAACCACGGACACGTGGACAAGTGCTGCCGGGCAGGGACACTATATATCACTGACGGCACATTGGGTTAACTTGGTGGAGGCTGGGACCGAGTCTGACCCTGGGGCCGCTCATGTACTGCCCACACCGGGGATTGCGGGGCCTATCTCGGTCACGGTCTCTCAGACGTACTATGCCTCCTCCTCCGACCCCTCCTCCTCCGAATTACCATCCGTGGGCACGGCACCTTCAGTCGGTAGCTCTAGGCGCAGCAGCAGTGCCGTGGGTAAGCGCCAGCAGGCGGTGCTCAAACTGCTGAGCTTAGGTGACAAAAGGCACACCGCACAAGAGCTGTTACAGGGCATCACGGCGCAGACCGATCTGTGGCTGGCACCGCTGAACCTCAATCCAGGCATGGTTGTGTGTGACAACGGGCGTAACCTGGTGGCAGCTCTGCAACTCGGCAGACTGACACATGTGCCATGCCTGGCCCAATCTCATGGTTCAGGGGTTCCTCAAGACATACCCCAATCTGATTTGCTCACCAAGGTGCGCCGCATCTGTGCGCATTTCCGCAAGTCGACCACAGATGCTGCCACTCTCAGGGCAGCGCAGCTCCGCCTACAACTGCCCACTCACCGACTATTGTGCGACGTGCCCACAAGATGGAATTCAACATTAAACATGTTATCCAGAGTTTACCAGCAGCGCAGAGCGATTGTAGACTGCCAGATGTCAACTTCCACCAGAACTGGTAGTCAGGTCACTCAGATTCCTCAAGTCTACAATGAGGAGTGGACATGGATGTCTGATATCTGTCAGGTGTTGACCAACTTTGAGGAGTCAACACAGATGGTCAGCGGCGATGCCGCCATTATCAGCCTCGCCATCCCTGCTGCTTTGCCTGTTGAAAAACTCACTGCTCAGCATGAAGTCGGAAGCTTTGCGCTTGTCACAAGAGACGGTGGAGGAAGATACGTCGCTTGATAGCCAGAGCACCCTCCGGTCTGTTTCTCAGCGAGTATCGGAGGAGGGGGATGAGGATGAGGAGGAAGAGGAGGAGAATGTTGGCGAGACAGAAGAGGGTACCAATGCTCAGTCCTTCTTAACTCTTGAGCGTGTATGGGCTGAAGAGGAGGAGGAGGAAGAAATGGAGAGTCAGGCCAGTGAGGAGAGGGAATTCTTGCGTGTTGGGACTCTGGCGCACATGGGAGACTTCATGTTAGGCTGCCTTTCCCGTGACCCTTGCGTTAGAAGCATTTTTTCAAACACCGATTACTGGGTGTTCACTCTCCTGGAGCCATGGTACAAGCAGAACCTTTCCACTCTCATCCCTGTAGAGGAAAGGAGTATGAGAGTGAATAGATATCAACAGGCCCTGGTGCACAAGCTGAAACCATCCTTCCCATCTGACGCCGCTAGCGGCAGTGGGCGTGGTTCTGTGGGCCAAGTAGCGGGGGAGAGGAGGCGAGCAGGTAGCTTGTCCAGCACTGGCAGGGGAACGCTCTCCAAGGCCTTTGCCAGTTTTATGTAACCTCAGCAAGACACTGTCACCTGTCCCCAGTCTAGGCAGAGTAGGGGTTAGCTGTACAGAAAGATGGTGAGGGAGTACCTAGCTGACCATACCAACGTCCGTAGCGATCACTCTGCTCCATACAACTACTGGGTTTCAAAGCTAGACACGTGGCCTGAACTGGCGCTTTACGCCTTGGAGGTGCTGGCCTGCCCTGCCGCTAGCGTGTTGTCAGAGCGGGTATTCAGTGCAGCTGGTGGCGTCATCACCGATAAGCGTACAAGCCTGTCAACTGACAGCGCTGACAGGCTGACGCTTATTAAAATGAACAAAGCCTGGATTTCACCGGAATTCAAATCTCCTCCGGGGGAAAGCAGCTAAAGATTAACATTACTTATGTATCTGATTCCTCTTCTCTACTCCTCCTCCTCCTCCTCCTCCTTGTCGTCTTTGCCTAACGCTGACCCAAAAAACGCAATTTTTTAGAGGGCCAACTGGCACTCTTTTACGACAATTTTTCCGGAGAGCCCCCTTCAGGCCCTCTCTCCAAACAATTTTTCCTGAGGGCCACCTCCAGGCCCTCTCTCTAAACAATTTTTCCGGAGGGCCCCCTACAGGCCCTCTCTCCAAACAATTTTTCCGGAGGGCCACCTACAGGCTCTCTCTCTAAACAATTTTTCCAGAGGGCCACCTACAGGCCCTCTCTCTAAACAATTTTTCCGGAGGGCCACCTACAGGCCCTCTCTCCAAACAATTTTTCTGCAGTGTCAACTACAGACAGTGTAAAACAATGTTTCAGGAGCGTCAAACAGACAGTCCAAAACAATTTTTCAGGAGGCGCAAGTACCGACATTTAAAAAAAAAAATTTTGCTGAGGGTCGACTTTATGTACTCCGAAAAGAAAAAATTTTTTGGAGGCTCAACAAAAGCCATTTCACTGCATTCTCAGTCGGACAAAGTCATTGGTGGTGTAACCGCCATGCTGTGTCAGGCTAAATTTTTTGGTGCTTCACCAGCTACCGCATACTAACTCAGTCACTCTGTTGTCACCGCCGCCATACAGGGCCACGAAAAATGTTTATGTGGTTCGCCTGGTCCCGCAGTGTCACTCGGTCACTCTGTTGTCACCGCCATGCTGCGTCAGGCTAAATTTTTGGGTGGCTCACCTGCTGCCTCATCTAACTTGGTCACTTGTTGGTGTCACCGCCATGCTGTGTCAGGCTTATGCCTGCATCGTGTGGCTGGGAATAGGAGAGCAGTGCCAGCATGGGCATGGGTGATGGACCTTCATTGCACCTAGTTGGGTGCTTCCCTAACATGTGATGGGCATGTGCCTTGCCTTTCTTGGTCTGGGTGAGCACAATTGCCATGAGGGTAACCACCAGGATGTTGCCTGAGAATTTGGGGTAATGGTGGGATTAGGCAGCCTCAGAGGCATCCATGCATGCTGCCCCTGCTGTTTCCTGTCCATTTCCGTGGTGTTTCCATCATTTTCTGAGGTTTTCAGGTTTTCACCCAGCCTTCCCTAGGCAGAGCCTTGGTCCCCTGCAAAAATGCTCGAGTCTCCCATTGACTTCAGTGGGGTTCGTTACTCGAAACGAGCACCCGAGCATCGGGAAAAGTTTGTCTCGAATAACGAGCACCCGAGCATTTTAGTGCTCACTCATCTCTAATAATAAAGCATTTTTGAAAAAAAAATGTTTTTGTGTCTCCATTTTCTGAACGCCATATTTTTATTTTCCTGCCGTCGTCTTGTGCAGGAACAGTTGATGTTTTTATTGGTACCATTTTTGGGTATACACTTTATGGAGCAAGGTGACCAAAAAATTGGTGGTTTTGGCACAGCAGGTCATTACGGAAGTGGCAATATCTAATATGTATACTTTTTCTTATTTATTTAAGTTTTACACAATAATAGAGTTTTTGAAAAAAAAATTATGTTTTAGTGTCTCCATAGTCTGAGACCAATAGCTTTTTTATTTTTTGACTGATTGCCTTAGGTAGGGTCTCATTTTTTGTGGGATGAGGTGACAGTTTGATTGGTACTATTTTGGGGGCATACGCCTTTTTGATCACTTGATGTTGCACTTTATGTGATGTTAGGTGACAAAAATGTCTCTTTTTGACAGTTTTTTATGGTGTTTATCTGACGTGGTGGATCATGTGATATATTTATAGAGCTGGTCATTACAGACAAGGTGATACCTGATATGTGTGATTTTTTTCATTTTTTTTTTCTATTTTGTATTATAAAGTCAGGGGAAAGGGATTTTCATTTTTTACTTGAAACTTTATTTTTTTTTATTAAAAACACATTTTTTTTTTGCTTTTTTTAACTTTATTTTTGTCCCACTCTGGAACTTCAACCTTACGGCATCTAATCTCCTCTGCAATGCATTACAATTAGAGATGAGCGAGCATGCTCGTCCGAGCTTGGTGCTCGTTCGAGCATTAGGGTACTCGTAAGTGCTTGCTGCTCGGACGAGTATCTCGCCATGCTCGAAGAAATGGCAACTTCCGCATCGTGCTTTTTTGGCGCCTAAAAACACAGCCAATCACAAGCCAGGAGACTCTGCATACCACCCAGCATCACGTGGGGCCCTTACATGTCGATAGCAGGGGTTGGCTGGCTTGATCAGGTGACCCTGGAATATACTACCGACTGGCCGCGGTGCTCGGCTCAGATGCCGTCTGGATGTCGTTAGGGATAGAGCTGCTGCCTTTCAGGGACAGTGTTAGGGCCTGCATTTAGTTGTCTGTTAGGCAGGGATCACCCACAAAGAACCCAACAGCCCTTCTAAGGGCTAGAAGACATTTTTTTTTTTTTTGTCACTTGGCTGGCTGGCACTAGTAGTGCAGCTATCGCCATGTATAACCCCCTTTTTTTATGTTATATCTCAGTGATACAAATCCATTGCACACAGCAGTGTGGAACCATTCTGTGTGTCACAGTTCAGTACACTCATTATTTTCTGTCCAGGTGACACTTTCTGTATGTCACCGAATACAACCAAGTCATTTGCGGCCTGTCACGTGTATGGCTTGATCCTAAAAATCTCTGTGCAACATTTG
>ONZH01016570.1:0-66499 GCA_900303285.1 Rhinella marina
TTCACCACCAGTCCCTCAAATATAATGTTTTCATGGGTCTGTTCACCACCAGTCCCTCAAATATAATGTTTTCATGGGTCTGTTTACCACCAGGCCCTCAAAAATAATGTTTTCATGGGTCTGTTCACCACTAGGCCCTCAAAAATAATGTTTTCATGGGTCTGTTCACCACCAGTCCCTCAAAAATAATGTTTTCATGGGTCTGTTCACCAGCAGGCCATCAATCTTAAATTTTCACGGGTGTGTCTGATGCCCTCCTTTATGTGTAATTAAAGGTGTATCGGAGTGCCTGTTCCTTGTAATTTTTGGCAGACTTGTCACTTTGTTCATAGGCTTTATGAGTCCCACAACAAGTACAATTGTTCCACAATGTGAATGAGGCCCTTCTTTATACCCCTTGTATTGGAGTGCCTGTTCCATGTCATTTTTGGCAGTACTTGTGCTTTACGTACATATATGTTTCCTAACAATATTTCTTCACAGTATGTCAGGAAGGGGTTAAAGGTGTACAAAAACATCAAACCACAATAATAATAACAACAACAACAACAACAATAATACATTTTTAAAAACAGAAAAAACAAAAAATAAATAAAATAAAAATTAAAGCGGATGCCGACGTGCCGCCATCATTTGCTGCAGCTCCAGGTGGTCCAGCTGGAGGCTGCGTAGGAGGCAGGTGGCAGCGTGGAGCTTCACGCCAAATCGCCGTATGGCGGCCTCCATCTCGAACTCAGTGGGTATGTCTGTAGGGGTGGAAACAGGAATATAATTAGTATGTAATATCAAGTTAAAGGGGTTGTCCCACGAAAAATATTCTAAACTTTCAAAGCAGCACCTGGATCTGAATACTAGTTGCATGTCATGAAATATTTTGTATATCTACTAGAATTGACTCCGTTATTCAGTGAAATATATTTTTAAATAATGAGCCATTTTTTTTTCTAAATTTTCTTTGAACTGCTCACTGAGAAGGCTGCACATGCTCAGTTTAAATCTTCAACTGCCTCCTGTCCTGAGCTGTGATAGGGAGAGATGGACACGAGTCCTGACATGCAGCAGAATAGACACTAGTCACACTACCCTTGAGTAACCAGCTTGATGTAGTAGTAATTGGGGCAGATCTCTGGATCTATGTGAGGTGCAGGGCTGTTTCTCGCTTTGTTAAAAAGAGATTGCCAATGTACTATAATATTATGTCATGTATGACACATTTTTGTTAAATAGTTTTGGGGTAACACAAGTTTCTACTTCTTTCACTACCTTGATTTTAAAATTATTGTGATATGTCTGCTTCACTAACCACTTGGAGAACATAATGTGTACACAGTCTAGTTATCATAACATGTTGGGTGGCATGATCCTAGTGCTTGAAAATATTACACTTCTGTGAATTAGGGGTTTGTACTTACGGGACACCCATAGGGCCTGGGGAAAACTCGATATCCCCCCTGACGGTTGGAGCTATAAAAGATAAAACATAAAATTAGCTTGTATTTTGAAGACAGAAGGTCCACCCATTACACTTTTTATTTTACCTACCTTCTGCCTCTGGTAGCTGGGCTGGAAGTGTATGAGGGCCAGATGGGGTCCTCTCAGGGTGGGGTAGAGGAGGGGCAGAGGAGTTCCTCTCTGGTGCAGCAGCTGTCAAAATTTAAATAATGGCATTACATTCAACTCAAATGAACAGTTGTAACTTCTGATGTTGATACACCTGAATAGTTTGGGGCTGGATCCCATTCCTAACCACTAGTGCTCTTATATCACTGCTGCTGCACTCCCACATAGCCTGGATTAAAAATAAATTAAATATGTTTACACTTACTAGAAGGTCCTCCAGGGGCCGTCCGGGCACGTCCCTGCTGTCGACGTCGCTGACGTTGCTCTGCAACATAAATCCATACACAATTGTTATGATGACCGTTTTAATACTAACACTGTATACTACTATGAAGATATTATGGGTGAGAGGAGGGCTATATGATGGGGAGTGAAGGGAACATAGAATATCTGGGGTGCATATTTGATGGAGGGAGCTTTGTTGGGAGGGGTGGGGGGTTGAATGATTGAATAAAAGATGTCTGTGTGTCACATTCTGCAGGTACAAACATAACAAATATAAATACAGCACATACAATGCACTAGTATACCATAGCTCCAGTCCCAACCATTCCGGATTCGGCAGGACAGTCAGGATTTTAGTGGCTGTGTCCGGGAACGGGTGGTTATGTCCCGTGGTCAGCTGTCTTTGCATCCATAGGAAGCAGAGACGGGTGACGGTAAGCAGGGAGCAGTCCCTTCACCTTCCCCGACGTCCAATATAATGTCTCCTTGTGGCCCCCATACAGTATAATGTCTCCTTTTGGCTGCCCCCATACAGTATAATGTCTTCTCCTTGTGGCCCAAAGTGTTTTTTTCTTCTAAATGGGTATTTATTGTGATAAATTTCTTAATATCGTTATCGTGGGAATATATTTTAAATCACCCACTCCAGACACATTAGCTGCAGCATAAGCACGTCTTTGAGTCTGTGTGTAGGAGGAGGAAGCGCTAACTATGAAGGGGCATATAAGGGTACTTTCACACTAGCGCTAGAGATCCGGCGGGCATTTGCCTGACAGAAAAGGGAGAACGGCCAGCACCATTAACAATAATGGGGGACGGCGCTGATCCGACCGCTATCCGCAAGAACGCTGTGAATTGGCAGGACAAATACCGTGGAACAGCCTGCCAGATCAATGCCACATATGTGAATGTAGCCTAAGGCAAATTACTGGGAAGGGGCACGTATCTGAGAATACCTTCACTTGTTTGGCTAGGGCTACACGACGACATGTGTCGCGCGACAGTAAGTCGCGCTACACATAGTGCGCAACTACACTCGCGACAGTTGTCGCACCAATGTCGCGCGACAATTTTTACAATGGAAGTCTATGGTGTCGCACTGCGACATGCGACATGCTGCGACTGCGACACGACAGTCGCAGAAAAACCCATCCTGGATGGACTTTTCTGCGTCTGTCTTGTCGCAGCATGTCGCATGTCGCAGTGCGACACCATAGACTTCTATTATAAAAATTGTTGTGCGACACAATGTCGCGCAACTAATGTCGCCGTGTAGCCCTAGCCTTTGAGTGGAGTTAGAGGCGTGGCCTAGCATGAAAGAAAATTGCTGCAGCGCACTACGCACTCCCACGTTGTCCTATACGGTATTCTTTAATGGCACTGGTACATATACAATACAGACAGTAGACTAATTTTTTAACATGTTACTTATCAAATATTTTTGGTTACTCACCCTCTCGTATCTCATCCTGGATCTGCCTTAGCCGCTCTGGGCACTTCAATTTGAGGTCCAACCACTTCCTCTGGACCTGGCCCGGGGTCCGCTCACTCTGACAGTGATGGCGCAGGCCTTGTATCACCCGCTCCACTATTTGTTTTTTTTCTTGGTGCGGGTGTTGATGGGTGCCGCTGCCATCATAGCCCAGCTTGTCCACCTTCTGGACCATGTACTTTAGCTCTTCAGAGCTGAATGGACACAAACACCTGCTTGTCGTTGCCATCTTGCAAAATTCGCTCTGACTCTGAGGTTCGTACACCACGACGTAGCGTTGTGCATGCATTCGCGAGACTTATATTCGTATGCAACAGTGTATAGATTAAAAGTGTATAAAGTTGCGTACCTTTTGAAAAATGAACGTTCATTATTAGTGAGCGAATATTCGCTAAAAGCACATAATAACGTATATTTTGTACGCAAATACAACTGGTGTCTCACAGAAGGCAGAAACACTTGTAAAAGCATTTCAAAGCACTCATTTGTGAAAATGAAAAATTACTAGCAGACCCCAATTTTTCACATTCACAAGGGGTTAAAGGGGTTGTCCGAGTTATGAAAAAAAAAATATAGCACTGTAAATCTGATGGGCAGCAATATATAACTAAGTTAAGCAAGTTTTAGGCAAAAAAAATCTATATTTCCTCATTTCCCTGGTTCTCTTCTGGTCTTTGTTTACATGCAGTAATAACAATCTCAGCCCCTCCCCCTTCTCCCCCCCTCTCTGCAAAGGGAATGAATACAAGTGCTGAGTGACATGTCTGCCTGCTGGAATACTCAGCAGCATGTTGTATGTGTAGGACTACAAGTCCCAGCTGTACAATGACAATGCTGATACACACAGGAAATTCTCCCTACCTGTTCTTGTAAAATACAATTCCTCTATAGCTCCTTGCCCAGCATTTGTCTCCTCTCACTGCTGCAGCTACTGTTTGTTCTAAAGCCTTGAGCCCTCAGTGTGTTCTGGCTGAAGGGGTTAATGTTTTATCTGAAGGAAACCAGGGAGAGCAGATAGCAGGAGCCCGGCAAAGGAAGGGGGCGTGGCCAGTGACGTCTCGTGTACAGACTCTTATCTGAACTCTGAGGCTTGTACACGAAACATCATAGACCAGGGAGATAAGGTGACATCACAGGTCATGTGACCCTCAGTCAACTCTGAGAAACCAGCAGCTTTGGAAACACAAAGTATATGGGAAAGTTGTAATACCTGACAAGTTAGAAACATATAAAGAACAAAAAAATAACTCGGACAACCCCTTTAAATGAGAAAATGCACCCCAGTATGCGTTCCCCATTTTCTCCCCATTCAGGAAACACCCCATATGTGCTTGTAGCCTGCTGTATGGGCGAACAGCAGGCCTCCAGAGGCAAACTGCAAAATATGGATTTTGCAGGCCAGAATTAACAGATATGGTTTTTGAATTGCCATGTCGCATTTAAAAATTTTCTGAGGTCCCCAGAAATTAAAAACCCCAAGAAGTGACCCCATTTTGGAAAGAGCATCTCCGTACGAACATTTTAAGTGGTAGAAAGGGTACTTTTTAGCAAACTGGTGCCTCACAGAAGGTAGAAACACTTGTAAAAGCATTTCAAAGCACACATTTGTGAAAATGAAAAATTACTAGCAGACCCCAATTTTTCACATTCACAAGGGGTTAAATGAGAAAATGCACCCCAATACATGTTCCCTATTTTCTCCCCATTATAGCAACACCCCATATGTGCTTGTAGCTCGCTGTTTTGGCACACAGCAAGCAAGTTGCAAAATGTGCATTTTGCAGGCCTGAATGGACAGAAATGGATTTTACGCTCCATTTGTCATTTAAAAATGTCCTGAGGTCCCCAGAAATTATAAACCCCAAAAAGTGACCCCATTTTGGAAAGAGCACCCCCGTATGAACATTTTAAGTAGTGGAAAGAGTACTTTTGACCTAACAGGTGTCTCACAGAAATGAATATGTAGTGGTTGGTGAAAAGTGGATATGTAAGCTATTCGGAATATATCTGAGGTATAAAGTTAAAAAATTACAGGATACATCAAGGATGAAACTAATCCATAGATGAGTGGTAGATTCTGAAACAATCCTTGATGCACAAGCCAGGTTTTTCAGGGCAGGTTTCGCAGTGGTAAATAGTGTCCTTCCTAATCCCCCTTTTTGAACATACCCTGCATTGTTTTTGGGTCCTTCCCTTTCTACCTGTTTGGGGGACTTCACCAGGGAAATGTTGTCCTGGTACAACTCGGGCACCGTAACTTGCAGAAGTACTGGGGGCCTCTTCTGCTTGGTTGGGAAAAATTAGAGCCTTAATGACTATTTATTGAAAGTGAAGGAAAGTTCCGGTGTGTCCTGCAGATTTATATAGCACATACGCATTGTACATTGCCGTCTGTAAAATGTGTACGGCTAGTTTTTTGTACCACACTTTTGTTTTTCGTGTGGCACTGTAGGGCTTCAAAACTTGATCTGAAAGATCAACTCCTCCCATGTGCCTGTTGTAGGCCAGGATGCAGCCCGGTTTGGGGACAGTGGTAGTGGTACCACGTACTGCGACAGGGGAGCTGGTGTTGGGGTGAATGCTGGTCAGTACAAGGACGTCCCTCTTGTCCTTGTACTTAACCACCATCATGTTTTCATGGAGGAGAGCCCTACTTTCACCCTTTTTCTGTGGTTGCCCTACCAGGGACCTAGGGAGGCCTCTCTGATTTTTGCATACTGTGCCGCAAGCCACAGTACGCCTGGCACTTAGGGACATGAAGAGGGGTAAGCTGGTATAATAGTTATCCACATAGAGGTGGTAACCATTATCCAGCAGTGGGTGCAGCAAGTCCCACACTGGTTTCCCACTAACTAGGCCAGGGGGGCATTCTGGGGGTTCTATCCGTGAATCTTTGCCTTCATAAACCCGGAACCTATAGGTGTACCCAGACCTACTCTCGCAGAGCTTGTACATTTTTAAGCCATACCTTGCCCGCTTGCTGGGCAGGTACTGGCGGAATTTTACCCTCCCCTTGAAATGCACCAGGGACTCATCTATACAGATGTTTTCTTCTGGGGGTGTACACTTCAGAAAACTTAGTGCCGAAGTGGTCAAGGATGGGTCTAATTTTGAAAAGCCAGTCAAATGTTGGGTCACTTTGGCGAGGACACTGTGCATTATCATTGTAATGCACAAATTTCAAAATTGACTCAAATCGATTCCGGGCCATGGCATTACTAAATATTGGAGTGTGGTACAAGACATCTGCACTCCAATACTGTCTCATTTCTCGTTTTTTAACAAGCCCCATGTGCAGCACAAGTCCCCAGAAGATTTTCATTTCTGCTGCTGTTACTGGGGTCCAACCAAGGGGTCTTGCGTATAGTGACGTGGGGTTCTGGGTAATGAACTGCTGGGCGTACAAATTTTTTTGAGCCACGATAAAATTTACTAAATCATCACTGAAAAAGATTTTGAAAAAATCAATTTCTGTGAAGCCCAGCTGTCGTTCTGGGGCGCTTCCTAGAGGGTTCCTCATCAGCAGATGATGATGATGAGGGAGTAGAGGAGTAGAGGAAAGTTGAATCCTCTTCTCCTTCACTGGCCGTCTCGGTGTCAGAGGCAAGGATGGCGTATGCCTTTTCTGCCGAGTACACTCGTTGGGATGATTGGGGCATTTTTATTTTATTGGGGTGTGATGGGTGAAACGTGTAAAACTTTATTTAGTGTGAGGGGTGTGTATGTAGTGTTTTCACACTGAAGGGGTTTTTTTAAAGTTTTGAAATAGAATTAAAAAATAAAAAAAGGGGGGGGATAAAAAAAAAGGTCTTTTCTGTAAAAAAAAAAAAAATAAGTATTTACTGCAGAAAAAAGGCTTTACTGCAGAAAAAAAGTATTTACTGCACAAAAAAAAGTGCAGTGCAAAATGAGCAGACGAATTCAGTAATGGACACTACTGATCGGTGCTCAGTGGTTGCAAAATGCACGTACGCAGATGATACGTTCGTGCAAATTCCTAAACTGACACTAACTGAAATCTAACTACCACTACCTGCGGTTCTTTTTTCACACAAAATATGTAAAGAAAATAAATGTGCAGATGCTGCTGATACAGTGCGTTTGTGCAAAAACCTAAACTGACAATAACTGAAATTTATCTATCTATCTAACTACCACTAACTGCGTTTTCTTTTCACACTAGATATGTAAAAAAAAAAAATTGTAATGCATTGGCTGTAAGTGTATTACCAGTGTAATACACTTACAGCTTCCTGCCTGTGAAATCCAGGGGGCTGGATCTCACAGGCTTCCGTAGAAGGCAGCCCGATGCCTAAGGAAGGCATCGGGCTGCCTTCCCTGCCATCGGGTCCCCGTCACTGCAGCGCGGGGACCCGATAGGGATCGCAACCCTTTAGGATACCCGCACGTGCCGCGGTCAGCGCTGACCGTGGCAGTGCGAGGGTTAATGCACCCGCATCGGTGTTTTCACCAATGCCAGTGCATACAGCAGGGGTCCGGCTAATGGCCAGTGACAAAGATAATTTGTGGTGACGTGGCATAAAATTACCATGTCGCTCTACTGCATCACACCTAATGATAGTGAATGCGGTCAAATTGTGATCCACAAGTTGCAGCAACCACAACAAGATAGTTGGCAGAAATCTAAACATGCTGGATATCTATGTGAATGTGCACACTATCATTAAGTATTTTAATCTTAACTTCTTAGTGACAAGCCTGTTTTGGGCCTTAGCAACAAAGCATTTTTTTTTATTGTCACATTTCAAGAGCTAGAACTTTATTTTTCAGTTGATATAGCCACATGGGGGCTTGTTTTTGTGAGACAAGTTATAGCTTGTAATGGTACTATTATTTACTGTAACTTACTGATTAACTTTTATTATCTCTTTCTGGGGGGTTAATACAGTAATACCACCCTTTTTTTTAAATGTTTTTGAATCACCACATCCCAAGACTCATAACTTTTTATTTTTCATTCTATGGAGCAGTGTGGGAACTTGATTTTTGTAGGACAACTTGTAGTTTTCATTAGTATAATTTTGGGGGTAATAACACTTTTTGGTCATTTTTAATTTCTTTTTTTGTGATGAAAAAGCAATACACATCAATTCTGGCATTTTTTTGTATTTTTTTTTTACGTTATTCAATATGTGGGATAAAATTGTTATTTAAGTTTAAATCATTTATTAGCCCCACATGGAGACTTTGAAAGGTGATCTTCTGATCACTTCTATGATACACTGTTCCACGTGTACAGTGTATTATACTTTCAGTACTATACATTTGCAGGGTCACCGATGCCTGAGAGAGGGCACCCCCTCCCTGTAAACCACTTACATGCCATGGTCGCTATTGACCATGGCATGTCTGGGTTTAAACGGCACAGATTGGCTCTTCTGTTACTCTGGTCCTTTAGAGCAGGAGCCTGACTTTCATGTGAGAGCCATGCTCCTGCTCTTTGCTGCATGGGAAACTCGTGCAGCACCTAGACTAGCCTGCTGTAAAAAAGTCACGGTCCAGTTGAAGGCCGTTATTGCACACTGTAAAAAAGCGTATTGGTGGTCACTAAAGGGTTAATATCAAATAGTTGCCATGTAGCACTAACCTTACAGCATCCTTAACACTTTTGACGACCACAAAACTTCCAGGGATTTATTCTCCTCTCCATTTTTTTCTTAGTTTGATAGCTAACTTAGCTGTCAACAGCTATTCCTCCCGACTCTCCTCCCCCTTACATGCCCAGCTCATGAGTATTCTCAAGTTTATAATCAAGTTAGGCATCTTTCACATGTCAGTGAATCACAAATGTGCGCTGTCTTTGTTCTCCACAGACAGCACTCGTACACTTTAATTTTGTGTGTACTTACCATAGTTGAAAACCCACAGTTAAATACGATCTTTAAAATGTATGGTTCCGTGAAAATGATTTATCTACAGGAACCAAACGTATATACTGTAGTTAAATTCCCAGATGAATGTTGTACAGTGATAACATATCAGCCCCTGAAGGTCTAGGGAAGAGTCCTGTCTTAAGGCCCTTTTAGACGGGCCGATGTGTCTCCCTCCCTATCGCTGATCGGCGCTCGGGCAGGGAGCCTTTACACGGCCCGATGAATCGAGCGCCGGGCCGCACGAGTGATCGCTGTATCACTCGTGCGGCCGGGAAGCTCCATACTGTCAGGCGCACATCGCCTGTTTACACAGGCCGATGTGCGCCCGACAGATTGGATCTTTTGTAGAAACCAAAAGATCCAATCAGCCAACGAATGAGCATTTTGCTCGTTCGTCGGCTGATTAGGGCCACTTTTACACGGGCCGATTATCGGCACTAGCGTTCCTAGGAACGATTTTTCGGCCGATAATCGGCCCGTGTAAAAGGACCTTTACTTAGGCAGTCTCTTATCTATCACACAACCATGACAACCTCATAGAGTTTGCCAGTGGATTATTAACCTCAACACTGAATTTAAAATACCAAAGTGGAATGCTCATTTGACAGGGTGCCAGTGCCCGCTTCTCTTAACAGTCCAATACTTGACTTTGACCTGAATATGTCTTTTCAACAATAAATAACCATAGGTGTCCCGACAAAGCTGGAACTATGCTTCATTGCTCCCATTATTCTAAAGCTATTATGTATTTAATTAAGTGAGCTCTGTTTAGCACAAAACGCAGTCTCTTATCCTGGACGGTTTCCCAGTTTACGTCTATTTTATAAGGTCAAAAACCTTCCTCTGAATCTAAATGTTAAAGAAAAAAAATATGTTAGAAATTTACAAAGCAAACTGCATGCATTATAAATCCTCAAATTTTTAATGTGCATGGCAAAAAATATTTTCTGTAAGTGGCTGTGAGAAGAAGTATAAAATGCTGCCATTTTGGTTCTTAATCAAGAGGTGGGCATTTAAAGGGAGACATAATGCCTGTTGTACAGTGATCCTGCTACACTGTTGAGTCTCACTGTAGGGGGTTTATAAAGGATCCATATCATGTATGTGTAAAATGACACTATGGTGGTGAAATGGTGAAATATATTGTATGTAAAGTCAGAAAGGTGGTGTAGAATCAGTGAGGAAGGGTTGTCAGTGGCCGAGCCGATATTACAAACAGGAAGCTGGAATTAAATTTTTACTGGTTCATAAAAGTGACTGTAATTTGCCGTTGCCAAGATGGTGTGAAACACTTATTTGCTAATAATGGCTATATCTCAGTCTGTATAGCACCTAGAGCTATGATATGGTATTACCTGTGGATCTCACTATGTCAGTGTTCCACAGGAACACAGCACAGGGTTTATTTAATGTTACTGAATTAAATATGGTGATATACAGTTAAAGCACTTATTTCTTTGTGCACTATGCATTCCTAATGGCAATTTATAGGCTATATAAAGTTAACACTGGCAGACTTAATCCCACCCCTCGGTTATTGAGTGTTACCTGAGTAGAGCTACAGGCAATGTGTGTGGGAGAGGTCCTGAAGAGTAGGCTCAGACAGAAGTCTCATCCAGGAGACACCACTCTGCTACAGCTGCTAGAAAACTGAGAGAATACTCCTGAGGGGAAGAGAAAAGACAACCATACAAGGTCTAGACTCACCAAGGCAGTGCACTGGATGCAGACAATAAGGTAGCGATTGTTTATGGTATTAATGACATTAAGGCTGTGGAAAGGGTTGACTGCCTCCGGTACTCACCACACTGAGAGACAGGCTGTCTATTCAGATCTAAGATCTGCACCCCTCAGACCAGTTGCTGCATTGGGAGTTAACAAGTACAGAACAGCATACCTATGGTTATCTTGGAAAAATTACAAAGTGTTTAAAGAGAGACACAGGGACTACTACTATCATCATTGCCCCTGCCCATAAATAGCTACTGAGAAAAGAATTACATTACATATACTGGAACTGTGCCTTTGCTCTACTTCAATACCCATCATCAATTCAGTAAAGGAATTTTATTTATTGCAACCAACGGTCATGGTTATTGCTTTTTCATCTGTTGAACCCTACATCTGTCCTCCTACCTTGCACCCTGTTTGCTGCTATATGTAATTCTATGGCCATCATCAATTCAGTAAACAGATTTATTGCAACCAATGGTCCTGGTTATTGCTTTTACCATCAGCTGAACCCTATATCTGCCCTGCCTTGTACCCTGCCAACTATCCACCATCAAGGGCATCCCCAATAACACCAGGCAAAAGTCCCAGAAAGTCAGGGAGTGCCGCAAGGGAGAAAAGGGTGCTCCCTCCATACAGATTGCCATTGTGGACTGTATGTACTACTACTACTGTCACAGCCACTACCATTCCTCCCCTCCTTGCCTCCCCTTCAGGTGGATGCCCGATTTCTAAGAGTAATATCTCGGGTTTTATGGGAAGTAGCATCTTGGTCTTGTTTCAAAGCTTAGATTCTTAGCTTTAAAGAGGACCTGTCACCTCTCCTGACATGCCTGTTTTAATAGCTATATGCATTCCTCATGTTATAATTCTGGAGCATCTATTCTTATGGTTCTATGTTGTGCTATTCCAATATTATTTCTACTGTGTTGTGCCGTGCCTTTATTTATTTCTACTGGAAGTAATGAATGAATTGCTAGCAGTCTGCAGTAAGAATGCAGAGGGGTGTTATGGGTGTGTCCCTGCAAAATCTGACTCTATCCAATCAGTGCTGCCATTGTCAGACTGTGCAGGGACACCCCCCAACTGGTTAACATCCCGCTGTACCCTTAATGTAGACTTCTAGCAATTCATCCATAACTTCTAGTAGTAATAAATAAAGGCACGGCACAACAGAGAGCCATAAGAATAGATGCTCCAGAATTGATAGTACCAGAAAATGTATGTAGCTATTAAAACAAGGAAGAAAGGGATGCAAATGAGCTCTTAGCAAATTCTGCCTCTAATGCCACCAGATGTAAGGTAGCTATCCTATAAGTCAATGTTCGGCCCTTTAAATAGGTCTTGAGATATGACTCGGATATTAAATAAGCCAGTACCTCATCTGCAGTAAGCTTTCTGGGGGTGATTGCCTCTCATCAGTGCAGAGAAAAGAGTACTGGCTTAACTGTGTGAGAGGCCTTAGTCAGCATTTGGGGGGTACTATCTCTCCTTGGGGAGAGAGTGCCTTAATTGGCATGAGGAAGCTTATAGGCTCCTCTGGAATTCCGGGCAGAAAGGGATTCAAAGGAGCTCTTGGCAAGCTTTGCATCCAGATTGCCCCTCATCAGTGCAGAGCAGAGAGTACTGGCTTAACTGGACAGATAAGATAGTACCCCACAAATCTTGACTTAGACCTCTCACCCTCTGTACGAAGAGTCAGGAAGGTGATGTACTGTATGTAGAGTAAGGGAAATGATATACTGCCTTTGGTGTTAGGCCTCTTTCACACTAGCGGCAGTCCGGATCCGGCAGGTGAAGGGTGCCGTCAGATCCGGACTGCCGCAGGGACATGTGTGGGGCCGGAACCGTGTTCCGGCCCCACACGTCACAAAGTACCATATACAGACATACACACACATACACATACACATAAACACATACATACTTACATACTCCAGGCAGGCAGGCCACACGTCTTCACACCCAGGAGGCACGCAGCTATGACGATTCCCCACAGCACCCTCTGCTGGGCGCTGTAGGGAATCGTCATAGCGGCGCGCCTCCTGGGCATGAAGACGTGCGGCCTGCCTTCCTGGAGTATGTAAGTATGTACACTCACCGGCCACTTTATTAGGTACACCTGTCCAACTGCTCGTTAACACTTAATTTCTAATCAGCCAATCACATGGCGGCAACTCAGTGCATTTAGGCATGTAGACATAGTCAATACAATCTACTGCAGTTCAAACCGAGCATCAGTATGGGGAAGAAAGGTGATTTGAGTGCCTTTGAACGTGGCATGGTTGTTGGTGCCAGAAGGGCTGGTCTGAGTATTTCAGAAACTGCTGATCTACTGGGATTTTCACGCACAACCATCTCTAGGGTTTACAGAGAATGGTCCGAAAAAGAAAAAACATCCAGTGAGCGGCAGTTCTGTGGGCGGAAATGCCTTGTTGATGCCAGAGGTCAGAGGAGAATGGGCAGACTGGTTCGAGCTGATAGAAAGGCAACAGTGACTCAAATTGCCACCCGTTACAACCAAGGTAGGCAGAAGAGCATCTCTGAACGCACAGTACGTCGAACTTTGAGGCAGATGGGCTACAGCAGCAGAAGACCACACCGGGTGCCACTCCGTTCAGCTAAGAACAGGAAACTGAGGCTACAATTTGCACAAGCTCATCGAAATTGGACAGTAGAAGATTAGAAAAACGTTGCCTGGTCTGATGAGTCTCGATTTCTGCTGCGACATTCGGATGGTAGGGTCAGAATTTGGCGTCAACAACATGAAAGCATGGATCCATCCTGCCTTGTATCAACGGTTCAAGCTGGTGGTGGTGGTGTCATGGTGTGGGGAATATTTTCTTGGCACTCTTTGGGCCCCTTGGTACCAATTGAGCATCGTTGCAACGCCACAGCCTACCTGAGTATTGTTGCTGACCATGTCCATCCCTTTATGACCACAATGTACCCAACATCTGATGGCTACTTTCAGCAGGATAATGCGCCATGTCATAAAGTTGGAATCATCTCAGACTGGTTTCTTGAACATGACAATGAGTTCACTGTACTCAAATGGCCTCCACAGTCACCAGATCTCAATCCAATAGAGCATCTTTGGGATGTGGTGGAACGGGAGATTCGCATCATGGATGTGCAGCCGACAAATCTGCGGCAACTGTGTGATGCCATCATGTCAATATGGACCAAAATCTCTGAGGAATGCTTCCAGCACCTTGTTGAATCTATGCCACGAAGAATTGAGGCAGTTCTGAAGGCAAAAGGGGGTCCAACCCGTTACTAGCATGGTGTACCTAATAAAGTGGCCGGTGAGTGTATGTGTGTATGTGTAAGTGTGTGTATGTATGTATGTCTGTCTGTGGTTACGGATCCGTCCTGAACTCCATTGAAAGTCAATGGAGGGCGGATCTGTTTACCATGTTGGTCACACCAAACGGATCTCTCCCCATTGACTTGCATTGGGGGTCATTCCGGATCCGTCTTGGTGTGGATGCCTGGACCGGAGAGAAAACCGCAGCATGCTGAAGTTTGTTCTCTGGTCTGAAGACGGAACGGAATGCTTTCAGGAGCATTCCGTTGTCTTCAATTCAGTTTTGTCCCCATTGACAATGAATGGGGACAAAACTGAAGCGTTTTTTTCCGGTATTGAGCCCCTATGACGGAAACCAATACCGGAATTTAAAAACGCTAGTGTGAAAGTAGCCTTAGGAAGGTGATGTACTGTCTGTGGAGTGAGGAAGGTGATATACAATGTGGGGAATTGGGAAGCTGATATGTATTAATACATGCTATTAAGAATCAGATGGGTGATGTACTTTACGTCGCACCTTAATAGTGTTGTGCTGTGTGTGGAGCCGTGGAGGTAATATGCTACATGTTACATCTGGGAGGTACAGTATGCAGTATCAGGGAGGTGATGTATTATAACCAGATTACAAGATTAAGAACTAAAACAAATAAATAACACACTGCTAGAATAAAAGGTGTTATCATTTTCTTATATTGGTGTGCTATTTATTTGCTGTAGTTCAGTAATGAAACCAGTGAAACTGCTGAAGATAAGGAAGTAAAAATCCAAACAGTATCCCAAAGATAAAAACACCTCCTCATTGTTCAATGTTGGGTACAGTCACTGATAAAACAATAGTTCTTTTATGGGATGGGTTTCACATCTTCCTAGGCAAAGCATGCACCATTACTGTCCTGTCAGCTTCATGCCATAGAAGAAGCCAGGGTGAAATCCAGGGACGGGCTGCTGCATGGCATGCCATCACTGTTATGAGAACTTTTATAAGATACAGTACGGTACGTCTGTGAGTATGAAGAATAAAAATCTCTTCTAAAAGATATCTTTTGTGGTATCACATTATGTGTAACCCTATGCATTATCCACATCAATGAATTTTGAGACAAGATGTAATTATTTAAAAAATATATATTTCATAATTTAATAGTGTGGGTGTTTTATGATGCAGCAATGTTTATTATTTTTATTTATTTGCGTTTTAATTATGGAGAAATGGAGTGATTTGAATTTTTATATATTTGTTATATTTTTAAAAACTTTTAAAACTTTTTCTCATTTTTTAGTGTCAATAGCTTTTTATTAAGTTTCCAATTACATATAAAATGTAACAAAAGTGAAGAAGATAACAGAAAATAGGTATGCACAACATAATACAACAAATAAAATGTCTTCGCACATTAAAAGGTACTGTAAAATACTTTTGGTACAGAAAGTTTTAGCGTACATGAGATACAGTAGGTAAATAGTACTACTAATACTACCAAATGTCAATAGGCAAGGGGGTGGCATATTTACTGGAGAGCCAAGGTAACCAATTATTATGTGTCCTGATCCTGGAGCGCAAGGAAGGTGCAAACATGAGTTCACACTGCAGATGATAATTTAACAATTGAGTCACTGCTGGAATATCAGGTATGTTTGGGAGTTTCCAATGCTGAGCTATCACCTTTCGAGTAGCCGTGAGTATGTGGGATACTATCCATCTACAATTCACAGGGAATTTGTTCAATCCAATATTTAGCATTGCCAATTCTGGAGTTAGGAGTATATCTAGTTCTGTGATGTCCGAAAGCATAGTAGATACTTTCTTCCATAGCCCCGTTACAGAAGGGCAGTACCACCACATGTGGGACGGGGTGCCTCTAAATCCACACGAGCGCCAACACAGTGGGGAATAGGAACTGGAGAAGTGAGCAATGCGGTCAGGGGTTAGATACCATCTAAGTTGAATTTTCCTATTCTGCTCCGCATGATTTATGCATTTTGAGGTGCTTACTGCCCAATAGAGAGCAGATCGCCATTCTTCTAAAGAAAATGTTTTATCCAGCTCCTGCTCCCATTTATGCATATATGTGGCTTTGATTAAAAGCAACGATGGTAAAATAGTTGAGTAAATGGTAGAGAGACTAGATTTTGTAGGGATTCTGTCTCCAAACAGTGGGTTGAGAGCACCATTTTTCTGAGTTTGGTCCCCACGTGAAATGTTTGAGAGGAAGTGTTTGATTTGTAAATATTGAAAAAAGAGTTTATTGGAGAGATCAAATGTGGAATGAAGGGACTCAAAGTCCAAAAGGTCTCCGTTTTTAAAGAGCTGGCCTATAGACAATATACCTTTTTCAATCCACAAAGTGAGTGATAGATTAGGGATCATGTATTCCAGAGCAGATAAGGGGAGGGTATATAAGCTCAAGTCAAGGAATACCTTCTGGCATAGTAAAATTTTCCATGCAAATATGGTAGCTTGCATTGTATCTAACATAGAGGGTAAGAGGGGATTGCCTAGAATAAAGGAAGCTAATAGAGGCCTAAGATTCTTCCTTTTTACAAAATGCTCCTCAATCTGAATCCATTTCTGTGGGCTGGTTGGAAGCCACCATTCCCTGGCTTGGTCACCTAAACTGGCAATATAATATTTATAGATATTCGGGACACCAAGTCCCCCTAGTTGTAAAGAAGGGTATAGTGATGTAGCGCTTACTCTGGGACGTTTAGCACCCCAATTAAACCGTAATATAGAGGCCTGAAGTTTTTGGATGTATGATTTAGGAATCAGTAGAGGGATGCATCGCAAGCAGTACAGAATTTTTGGCAAAATTAACATTTTTACTGCGTTGATCCTTGCGATCCAGGACAAAAACACTGTGGAATACTTAAGGAAATCTTTCCTCAAATCTTCCAAGAGACGGTTTAGATTAAGTGGCACTATTCTTTTGATAGTTGAAGGGAGCAAAATTCCCAAATATGTGATATGGTCATCTGTCCATTGAAAATTAAATTTCTGTTGGATTTGGCCCCTGGCTTCAGGGTTGACATGTAGGGGAAGAATATTAGATTTGGATACATTCAACTTATAATAGGACACGTCAGAAAATTGCTGTAAGACATTAGAGGCAGCTTGGAGAGAATTAAATGGGTCCGTCAAGGATAAAATGACATCATCCGCATATAATCCCAGCACATGCGAGTGATCCCCTACTTGTATTCCTTTGATTTGGGGCGTAGATCTTAGTAGTTCTGCTAAGGGCTCCATTACTAAGGAGAACACTAGAGGGGATAAAGGGCACCCCTGCCTGGTCCCGTTGGTTATGCTAAAAGGAGAGCAAAGGAAGCCAGAGGCCAACACCCTAGCAGATGGACAGGAGCACAATCCCATGATTGCTGTGAGTATATTCTTTTGAAAGCCAAATTTGCGAAGAACCATCTCCAGAAACCCCCAGTGGACTCTATCAAAAGCTTTCTCCGCGTCAAGAGACACAAGAATCGTGGGAGTTCTGGAGAGTTCCGCGACTTGGAATAAATTCAACATCCTTCTAGTACCATCTCTGCATTGCCTTTTAGCTACAAAACCAACTTGGTCCGTGTTAATCAGCAATGGTAAAACAGCATTAATACGTGTAGCAATAATCTTAGCAAACAATTTAATATCAACATTTAATAATGAAATTGGGCGAAAGTTAGCGGGAGTAGTAGGGGGTTTCCCCGGCTTAGGTAAAGTAACTACTGTTGCCATTAACATTTCTGGGGGGATGGAGCCTGTACACATAAAATGGTTAAACAGCTTATCTAGATAAGGGAGAAGTTCCTGGGAGAATATTCTGTAATAGGCAGCTGTGTACCCATCCGGACCAGGGGCTTTATGTGGTTTAGCGGATGCAATAACTTTCTGAATCTCTGTAGTGGTTATGGGACAATTTAGATTATCAATATCTGCTGGTGATAAAGAGGGTAGGGATACCTTCTGTAGGAAGGCTGCTATGGCAGAAGTTGTAGGTTGAGTGGTGGTAGTATCTTCTTTAATATTATAAAGTGATAAATAATAGGATGCAAAAGCATCCGCTATTTCTTGGGGGTGTGTTACAATATTGGAGCCAGACAAGGTGAGGGAGTCTATTTTGGCTGCTGCAGTTCTACGGTTTAGTCGTTTAGCCAAGAGGGCCCCGGCCCTGTCTCCCAGCTGATAATGCGAAGCCTTAAGCTTGCGCAAGGCATATTCATGCTTGTGCAGCAATAAAGTATGCAGTTGCAGTCTCAGGGATATAATCTTTTGTTGTACTTCAGCATCAGGAGAGGTTTTAAAAGATTACTCTAAACGGGAAAGATCCGTAGTAATCAGAGTAAGTTGTTGTTCTCTACATTTTTTGAGTCTAGCAGCTTCTTTCAATAATAAACCTCTCATAAAAGCCTTATGGGAAAACCAAAGGGTTGCTGTGGAGACCTCAGCATTGTCATTTAACTCAAAGAAGGATCGCATTTCTGAAGTAAGGTTTTCAACCCTATTCTTGTTACGTAATATGAAGGGATTCATCCTCCATGTAGGGAGAGGGGGGTCTAGGTAGACCAGTATCGAGAACCAAGCTAATCGGAGAATGGTCCGACCAGGTGATGCTTCCAATTCTAGATTCAGAGATGTTAAACAGCAATTCTCTAGATACTAAGAAATAGTCAAGGTGTGAAGAGAGCCATTATGATGGATTAATAATTTCACCGGAAACCCCCATCTGTAGCGAACATTATTCTCCCGCAAAGCTTTGGTAGCTGGAGCGAACTCTTTGCGTTTGGCTAAAGTGCTGGCTGACAGATCAGGGTAAATGGAAATCCCTTGAAACAGCTCTGACGGAGTTGCATTTTCTCTGAGTTTTCGTAGAAAGGTATCTTTGATGTGGTAGAAATGTATTCTAGCCAACACGTCCCGCGGTATGCTGGGGTCAAGGCCCGAGGGTTTGGGGATCCTGTGAATGCGGTCCACCGTGAGATCCAGATCCGATGCGTCTGGGAGCACTACTTTCATGAGACGCTTCAGCAAATCCTCTAATGCATCGGCAGGCACAGATTCCTGTATGCCTCTCAGACGTACATTGTTTCGCCTGTGACGATCCTCCATGTCTTGCAGCTTAGCGGAGAGTCTGGTGCACTCTTCCTCAAGCGCCTCATGTGCGTCGATGAGGGAATTATGTGAGGCAGCAAACTCCGCCATCTTGCTTTCAACTTGTGCAGTGCGATCTCCCAGGGCCTGTAGATCTCTTTTAATTTCCTTCACCATATCTTGCATGTCCTCCCGGAGTGAGGATCTGAGAGAATCCAACAATTGTTTCATAGTGCACTCCGACAGAGGTTGAGCCGCAGAGGATACATACGGTTCTTCTCCGGAGTCTGAGTGCGGCGCTGGGGAAGTGTGAGCAGGCGAACGCGCCGGCGTCTGGCTCACAGATAGGCCTCTGGCGGGTGAAGGAGTTTTATTAAAGAATTCCGTCAGCTTGACAGGCGGAACGCGTTTCTTTACCTTCCCCATCTTGGCTAGGGATAGGTAAGTTCCAACTTTGGGTCTGTAAAAAGGTGGAAATGGCCGCTTTGAGCAGTGTTAGGAGAGCCACGAGCAGATCAAGCGATCGGCGCCATTGCGTGCAGGCCACGCCCCCAAAACTTTTTCTCATTTTTTAAGTCACTCTAGATAACTATAATAAGCAATCATTAGATTGCTTCTCCAATGCACTGCATTGAATTGCTAATGCAATACATTGCAAACTTGATATATTACTACAGAGCCCTGCCACCTGCAGAGCTCCATCAGAACTACAGCTCTAAAAGCTAAAGGGCTTTTAGAGCAAATCAACAGCTTCACTTATTGACCACAGCATCTCATGGGTAGAATGTCTGAGATTGGAATTATTGGCTCTGTTGTTTAAAACAGCTAAAACCTGAAGCCAATGGTGCCCACAGCACCCATGAGCAGGCATCATTTTCAGAGACTGGAAATCATTAACCAACCAAACTCAGAACCAGAGGCTTCTGCATTCAGGAACACAACTGAATATGAGCACTGTGTTTAGTTGTTTTAGTGACAGGGAACTGTCACATTATAGGATCAGGAGGTGGGTAGGAAGTGGTTAATGTTCCCACCAGCACTTTTGACTTGATTATCTAAAGGTGTTTTTAATGAATTGTCTGCAGGCTTTCACCACACAATATAATTCTCTGCAGTTCAATGTATTGCTGACAAATATAAAAATAGCATGTCTCATCATCCACTGTGACTCCATGCTGTGTGACAGTTGTCTTGTAATTGACAGCCACTTAATAATGTAGCGCTATGCCTTTGGAACAGCCGACTCCCGTTTGGGAAGTTAGCTCCTTGCAATCTTGTTATTCTTAACCCCTATATATTGTCAGATAAGGATTTTGGAATCTGTCCTTTATACTTCTTTAAAGTCTGAAAAAATATATGTATCACCACAGAAAATGCAGACGTACATATTGTAAAGGATTGCACTCAGCTTGAACATGATTCAGAGCTAAATAGGGCCTGTCCTGTGCCACACATTCGGAGAAAATCACAAGAAACTTGTGGGGGAAAAATATTTGCTGACAATGATGGCCAATTACCAGAAGTAAATCAGATATTTCACTTGCTCTCCTGAGTCCTGTGTGGCTACCATGTGCTAACATCAACTTGGCAAGCATTCAAAGAATTGGTAGACACAGAATAGTTAAAGGAGTATTCCAGGCAGAATAAACTCCTAAATGTTGAATGCATATCATGCAGATAAAGCACTAGCTTATATTGTATCTGTTTGGTAATTGGGCTCTTCTGTAAAATTTTATCTCCCCCTTCCTGAGGCAGGAAGTGTTACAGCATGTAATTTTACACAAGCTGTCACCTCAGCCTCAGTGCAGCAAAGAGACGATGTGTCATAACTCCCCCAGCACCCCCTACCCCTCTGATTTACATCAGAGACCCAGACTGTGTGACAGTGATCATATACATTTAACCACTCAAATGCCATGGTCAATTGTGACCAATGCATCTGAGGTGGCTTTTCGTATACTGAACTTCTTGGGCCTGAACGGCTTCCTTGCCCCGAGATCGATGAAGCCATTGGTTCTCCATAATAGCCTGGGTCTCTGTGAAGGAACTAAGGCTATTACCGCTGTAGTTCCTATGCTAGCCTGCAGGTGGCAGTGCTTCTTAGGAACATAGTGCATCTGTTATACATTGCAATGCTAATTCATTTCAGTGTAAGGGAAAAGTGATCAAAAGATTGCAAATGTAAGTCCCTTAAAGAGACCTAAAAATGTGAAAAAAGTAAAAAGAAGTTTTTTGTAAATATAAAAAAACACCCCCCTTTCCACATATTAAAAATAAAAGTAAATAAAAAAATTTAAATCATTGGCATCGCCATGTCCCAAAATGCCCATACTATTAAAATATAAATGGATCCATCCTGTTCAATGAACAGCGTCATGGAAAAAAAAATCTAAATGGTTGATTCACTATTCTTTGCCACTTCACCTCCCAAAAAAATGTAAAAGTGATGTAAAATTCATCATTAAAAAACTACTGATCGTCCGCAAAATGAGTATTAGAATGGTAATCTGGTTTCCTGGAAGTCTACATGACAGTACATCTGAGGCTGACTTCCCTTGACAGGACAGGAAAAAACACAGAAAGGTTTAAAACTCCACCCCTCCCATTCCTCTCCATTGTATTTTTTCAGACCACCAAAGACAGAACAATTAAGGAAAAAAAAAAAAAAAAAAGAATTATGGTGGGGAACCATGTGCTGTCATGGAGACTTCCAGGAAATCGGATTACCGGTGAGTTAAATAACAACACAGAGGACATTGCATCCAAAGGCCATATCTGGGTCTGAAAAGATGTCAAGCCTGTAATGTTTTGCAAAAGTATGAGCTTGCTTCTATGCTGCTCTACAAATGTACATAGTCGAGTGTGCTTTTAGAGAAGTAGGAACCATTTTTCCTTTAGCCTTATAGGTTTCAGAGATTGCTGACCTGATCCAGCTAGATATTGAACTTTTAGCGGCTTTCTTGCCCTTATTTGGATCACAAAACTCTACAAAAAGATTTTTGACAAGTCATCACTCTTTTGTTGCCTATTTTAATATGGCCCATCTAACATCTAGACTAGGGAATAAAACATAGATTCATGAACATTTTTTTGGATCAGCATAAAAGAAAGGAATCACAATATCATGAGAACTATGAAATGAAGCAACTACTTTGGGGAGTAAATTTGGATCTACTGTATTTTTCGCTTTATAGGACGCACCTAGGTTTAGAGGAAAAAAATATTTCTTATCAGACTCCCATATTGGACTCCCAATCTTTATCAGACCTCAGATCAGATCCCCATATTAGACCGCAGATCACATCCCCATATATACACATCTGAATAATAATTACACGATAATTGATAATTAGTGTACAATATGATTATAATATTAGAAAAGTGCATACCAAAATACATACATCAATATAGAGTGCATAATACTATAAATCCTCAAATATATGATTAAAATAAACACCCGGCATGATAATGCGCAAAAAATATTCATGATTGATAATAGTGAATATAAACAAGTTAAGCAAAATTAAAAACAGACAAGGAATATTGTAACACTGACCAGTATTAGCCCAGTACATATGTGTGTAACATGGTGTCTATAGCGTCCTGGTTAGGTTTGAGTGAAATGAGCTTTGGATCAGAGATCCGAAGTTAATTTGTTCAAAAACCTCAATTTCAATGCTGTCTGAGACTTGTCTCCGTACAGCATTAAAATATATTGCCTCTGTGTAGACAAGATTCGTTTCACTCGAAGTCGCGTGAGACTTCAGTGAATTAATTCGGTATTCATTTCTACATCTTAAAAACATTTAAAATTCGGAATCCGAAGTCAGGTTTGGTACCAAGGTACTGGTACCAAACCCGACTTTGAGTTCCTAATTTTAAATGTTTTTAGAGACACAGAAATGAATAAAGAATTAATTTACTGAAGTCTCAGAGGACTTCAGGTGAAATGAAGTTTGGCTCTATGGAGCCAATACAGTTTAATGCTGTACACAGACAGCATTAAAATTGAAGTGTTTGACCAGATCAACTTCGGATCGATGATCGAAGTGCGATTCCCTCAGAACTAGCCCTGAGCATATCTGAATAGGAATAGTCATCTGATCGCCACACCAAACACGTCAGTGTTCATGTGGTGTATGACAAGGTATCTACGTCACAGTGAATTAATGTTCATGTGACACACACATCATTGTTATTAGAATCATGAAATATATACGCCACCGAGAATACGATGCGTTCCGATAGCTACCAGATATGGAGGCGAAATAATAAAAAGATCATATTTAGGTGTATTCATAATCACTACTATCAGAAATACTCAGGATTCAAGATAATAGCATCTAAGAGCCAATGTTAGGGGGGTTATGTTTATACTAGAGACATTAACATATAAATCCACCTATACAGAAGGTGAAAAAACACATAACAGTAAGCAAGTATATAAATCAGGCAGTCCATCATATTAGAGGCCCTAGTATGATATGTCACACCTTAATGTGTATCACAGTCGCATATTGGAAAGTTTGCATTGTATACACCAAATACCATAGCGATAATAAATCTCTCCCCTAACTTTATGCCACCTAAAAGTTGGCTTAGTTTATACAGGCCTCAAAAAATATCTGGTAACCAACAGAGTGGAAAATGAAAGACCTGTGCCTTGTTATTTGCTATTGAGAATGTCCGTCCCGTCCAGCCAGTAGTAGTAGCAGAAGGCTTCAGCTCTGCCGTCCTTCCGGTAGGTGACAGATTAATATTGAGGACATCATAGCAGGATGATGTTGATGTCACTTCTGGTCTGACACCGTGCCTTTGAGACAGGGGTCACTGCATTCCTCCTGCTCCTCCTCCTTGTGGCCTCAGAGAAACTTTTAACTTGCATCATCTCTGTCTTCACTTCTACTTTCTAGCGTGGCACACTCTTTTTTTACTAATAAGATCAACAACACCCCATGTGTTATGGCAGATATTCAAGATAGTCTTCCTATTGCTGAGTTGTGTGAGAACAGTCAGCATTTGGACAGCCATGAGAAGGAGGATAAGGTGACGGCAGGGGACCTGATGACTTGAAGAAAGTATTGTGGCTTGAAGAAAGTGCTGGCTATGTCCAGGAGATTGTGCCTTTCAGCCATTCTTATGTGGCTAAGAACGCTGTCCTAGACTTGCAGAGACAGAACAGCTTCCTTTACACCACATGAACTGTGACGTTCCAACTCACTGGAATTCCACCTTGAATCTGCTGGGACAGCTGTACAGGCAGTGTAAAACGGTGAATGATTACCTCATGCACCAGACCCCCACAGCAGGAAGCATGTGTTATTTTGAGCTCAGGCAGTGGCAACGCATCAGAGACTCCTATCTCATGCGGAAGTCCTTCAAAGAGGCCACAAAATTTATCAGTAGGCACAACTGCAGCATCAAACAATGTCACCCCCCTGATATTTATATTAGATCAGATGCTCATACAGATGAAACAAGGGATGATGACAGGTATATCACTAGCATCAAGCAAACTGATGACTACTGGATAGCCATGCTTTTAGACACTCACTATTAGTGTTGAGCGAATCAAAGTTCACAAAGTGGACATTGATCTAGAAAAAGTTCCTCGTGCCTCATAATAACTAATCGATTTTCCCTGAAATAGCAGTAAAAAAAATCATACTTACCTCATCCATTTGAGCACAAAGAGGCTGCCATGACTATCTTGCTTGAAGATCCTGGTCAAAATCTTGTGTGTGAAGACATGACATCATCACACGCCGTGCAAGATTTCATGCTGGATCTTCAATCAAAAATGGCCACGGTGACCTCTTTGTGATCAAATGGATGTGTATGGAGGTAAGTACAATAAATTTTTTAACATTTACAAATACTAAAATGCTTTAATATGGATCTCAGGTGCAGTAATGAATGTAGCATCTGAGGGGTTCAATGATGGGGGAAGGGGGGAAGTACAATTGCCGTTCGCTTCCACCTGGTATTTATAAAGAAAGGAAGCAGTCACAAAGCGAATTTTTATGTAAAATTCCGGGAAGCAGCCAAATCGAATTTTAGAGAACTTTGCTTTTCTAAATGTTTTCCTGATGCTGAAAGGGGGGCAAAATTGTTGTATCCCCAGGATACACTGTGTACACAGCTTTCAGCAAGCAGGCGCCTGCCACCCACATGTCTGACCAAGAGGCCCCCTCAGCCACTCACTGAGTCACTAATAAATAGAGTTCCTATACTCCAAATTTTTCATGCAATAATTTTATTTTCATCATATAAAGCTCAGCAGCTCAGAACGTTTTCGGCAGGTTGTGCCTTCATCAGTGAGCTGGAAATATTAACATGTATACAATTAACTTACAAAGGTATATAAAGGTACAATACAGGAAAAATCGCGTGAGCGAATTCCGCTCAGTAGAACAGTGCAATGAATAGCATAGCAGATAATCCATGACTGATATACATATACTATATAAGATGATGTGAGTATCGTGGTTAGAAGAATAACAGAAGGCCATGTGATCACTGAAACTTATGCATCGGGGAATTTTGGACACGGCACCGTGTCTCAGAGGCAAGGTACATAGGAAAATGTAGGTAAATATCAGAGAATGACTTATGGCATACTAATATGCATTGTAAAATTACCTTGCTGCTGGCCGCGTGATCACCGAGGGTCATCCGACCCTGTGGGGGCTGTGTAACCTCGTTTGGCGTTTGTCAGGTAAAGGGAATACTCCCAGGTAAGAAGTGCGCCAGAAAGGTAGGAGGATACAGGGTAAAATATATACCTCAGACGCGTGGTGTAGCGCCGCTGGGTGTGGTCTTAGCCGGAAGTGACATCAGGCAATGTCCTGGCTGGAGTTGGGGCGAAGATCATACTGGTAGTTGTGACTGCGCAAGCGCGAGGGCTACGGGCAAATGGTGGTGCGTTCAGGGGAACGCGCATGCGCTGTGTGTGTGTAATCTACGGCATCTGAAGATAGGCACCGTAGTGTTGCGGCTTGCCAACAGACTGTCACGCATGCGCTGTGAGACTCTGACATTGCGTACTATATAGGCATGAAGTGTATATAGATGTGACACCACATATTGTATGCATAATAGACATAATCAGAGACAAACCAACTAAGTCAGAATCGAGAATAACTGTCGATATAGATAATTGTGAATACAAAGGAATAGTTGATTGATTGACATGTATCGCTGCAATCTGGGGTATACGAGTATAATACATCTATGTGACACAATACGTTATAATAGAGCTATAATGGAGTAGATATCTGGTTTAGAACATATATGTAGCTATGTAACAATATAAAATCCATACACAGGGATACAATGGGGTACTATATTAGTACCAAGTGCTCTATGTGTGCATATTACCAATGGATCAATGGACTGTATACTGATTCAATCTCTAGGACGGTTCTGTGGAGGAGAAGGTGGAGACAATGTTAGAGGTGTTGTACATCAAGACAAAAGCAGACTAGTAACACGAAAAATAATACAACATCTATGAATAACTTGCTAAGTCATAGTCGCGGTTGAGACCTCGGGGTTCTAATGTTTGTAATTGATGGATCCAAAAGGCCTCTCGCTGTTTGAGGAGACGTGAAGTATTGCCACCTCTCCTCGGCTGTTACACCTCTTTTATTATCTGAAATCGTAGCTGAGAGATGTGGTGTCCTTTGGAAATGAAATGTGCCGGTACTGGGAATTCGGTGTTTTGGCAACGGATGGTGGACTTGTGCTTTGAAATTCTGTCCCTAATTTGTTGTGTGGTCTCGCCTATGTATGCTTTGCCACAGGGGCATTTGATGATATAGACAACATTGGATGTGTCACATGTAAAGAAGCCCTTGATTGGGTAAGGTTTACCTGTTAACGGGTGGTAAAAATTGTTCCCTTTGGTCACATGCGAGCACTGCATACAATTTAAGCAAGGGAAAGTACCTTTCTTTTGAGTCTTGAGGAAAGTCTGTCTGGGTACTCTCTTAGTGGAGCCCTCATCAGCTCTGACTATAATATCCCTAAGATTCTTGGGACGACGGTTGCAGGATAGAAATGGTTGTGAGAATTCTGGGATATGCGGATAAGATTTGGTTAGAAGCTGCCAATGTTTTCTAATAATATGATGAACCTTGTTAGTAAAGGGATGATAGGTATGGATAAAAGGGATCCTAGGGATCTGGGACTTGTGCTTTGGGATTTTGTCTTTGAGGCCCTCCTTTAGCGTGTGTGCAGGGTACCCTCTCATAGTGAATCTTGCGCTCATTTCCTGAATTCTCTGATTCTTGGTAGGACCGTGTTGAACTATCCTTGAAATTCTCATGAACTGTGACCTTGGTAAGGCTCTCTTGAGGCTATCTGGATGAAAGCTAGTGTAGTGTAATAAACTGTTACGGTCCGTGGTTTTCGTGTAGAGATCAGTACGAAGTATTCCTGAAATGTCTTTGGAGACTATGGTGTCGAGGAAGTTAATGGATAACATATCTGCATGTAAGGTAAATTGAAGCTCTGGCCAAACGGAGTTGATGTGGGTAACAAATGAATGTAATGAGTCTAATGATCCGGTCCAGACACAAAAAATGTCGTCGATGTATCGTTTCCACATTTTAGAGTGTGTCTGGAATAACGGATGGGTATATACAAAATCATGCTCGAAGACCGCTATGTAGCAGTTTGCGTAAGGGGGCGCCATATGCGCCCCCATCGCGGTACCCTGCTTCTGGAGGAAGAAGTCATCCTGGAACATGAAATAGTTCTCGCCGAGAACCAGTTCCAGGAGATCCATACATAGAGTAATAACCTTAGTATCCATGCCTGCTTTGGTCAGTAGTCGTGAGGTTGCTTGTAATCCCTTGCTGTGTGAGATGGATGTGTAGAGACTCACCACATCAAGCGTGACCAGTATAGCATCCGGTGCCACTTGTTTTGTGTCCCTAATAACTTTCAGAAAGGAGGAGGTATCCAATAGGAAGGAGTCGGTGGTTTTGACTACTGGTGTAAGTATTTTCTCTATGAATATGGAAATTGGGGAAAGAATGGAGTCAGATGATGATACAATTGGACGGCCAGGGGGTTTATCAAGACGCTTGTGTATTTTAGGGAGGGTATATAGAACAGGGATGATGGGGTGTTTTTTGGTAAGGTATGTACATGTGTCCTCATCTATTGTGCCTATCTGTAGGTGTTTCTGTAATTTGATCTGAATCTTTTGTGCCACCAGTGGGGTTGGATCATTGTGTACCTGTTGATAAACCTGTTTGTCACTAAGTTGATTGCGTATCTCCTCTATATAATCTTTTCTGTTCATAACCACTAATGCCCCTCCCTTGTCGGTGGGTTTAATGGTTAACTCTTTGTCCTTCTTTAGGGCTAGTAGGGCTTCACGCTCCTCTTTACTTATATTACTCTGACAGCTGAGGGAGCCCAACTCGATCTTCCTCCGGAGTATCTCCATATCCCTATTGACTAGGGTAATGAAGGTCTCCAGTGGATGTGAGGTCTTGGGGGGAGAAAAGGAACTTTTACCTTTAAGGCCTAATTGTTTGGAAGTGATTAAGGCAGTGGTTTCGAACGTCTGCCTGCAAGTAAATTCTGGAAGTCCCGGATCTTTTCCGAAATGCACCTTGAGGCGCAAGTTTCGGAAAAATCTTTGCAAGTCCAGATCCATTTGGAAAGTGTTGAATCTATAAGAAGGACAAAAGGATAATCCCTTCTCCAATACCTGAATCTGATGTGGACTCAGGGACTTGGGGGAGATATTAATCACCAGAGATTCGGTTGTAGTGTTAATTACCTGAGATCTTGTTGATCTCGTAGATGAAGTGTCTCTCGTGGCTCCAGGCGGTCGGTCCCCTTGTCTCGGGCCTTTGTATCTCCTTGCTCTCTGAGATGAGCCAGCTTGGGTCCGGAAGCCAGCTTGGGTTCGGAAGCGGCGTTGGTCTTCACCAGAGAAAGAGGATTCGGAGGAAGAGGAGTAGTCACGTGGGTATTCCTGTGGTTGATCTAAGTTAAATTGCCACTTGTAAATTCTATTGGTTCTATAATCCTCCATATCCCTGTGAAATTTCCGTCTCTTTTGAATTTCAACATCCCGTCTGTGTGCGTTGAGGGTTAGGGTTAGCTTGTCCTTGAGTGTTGCGTAATCTGTAGTCTGCATGGTGGCCTGTAGCTGTTGTTCGGCAGCTTGGATCTGTTCTTGGACCTTGATGATGCTGTTCTCAAGAAAAGCAATAGTTAAGGTCATCAAATCTAGTAAGCAACGATTCAATATCTGTACAAATTGATTGCAGTAGTCAGCGTTATCCCTAAATAGGGATGGTCTGATGGTCATGCGTAGTCCGCGTGGGATGCGCTCCTCTTTGATATACTCAGCGAGGGTCGCGCTGTGTAGTTGGTAATTGATCAGTCTGCGTGACTCTTTTTCTAAATCCTTCGTCTTTATCTCCGAGTTCGGAATCTGTAGGAACTCTCTCGATGTCGTGACTTGAGACAAAATACGCTCACGTTCCTGTTCATCATACGAGAAGGTAGACATTCTGTGGGATAGGGCCAAAATGGGAGTCACAGATCTGTTAAGGTTTGGTCCGTTGGTCCACACTTGTGTGGTTCTTCGGTGGAGTGTATATAGGAAATGGTTCCCGGGCCAAGAATAGTAATAAATAGAGTTCCTATACTCCAAATTTTTCATGCAATAATTTTATTTTCATCATATAAAGCTCAGCAGCTCAGAACGTTTTCGGCAGGTTGTCATGGATTATCTGCTATGCTATTCATTGCACTGTTTTACTGAGCGGAATTCGCTCACGCGATTTTTCCTGTATTGTACCTTTATATACCTTTGTAAGTTAATTGTATACATGTTAATATTTCCAGCTCACTGATGAAGGCACAACCTGCCGAAAACGTTCTGAGCTGCTGAGCTTTATATGATGAAAATAAAATTATTGCATGAAAAATTTGGAGTATAGGAACTCTATTTATTACTATTCTTGGCCCGGGAACCATTTCCTATATACACTCCACCGAAGAACCACACAAGTGTGGACCAACGGACCAAACCTTAACAGATCTAACACTCACTGAGTCACTGACCTGCCACAGTCTCTGCTTCCACAAGTAGCAGAAGCTGCAGCAGCACCGGCAGATGCCAGTTTAGAATCAACATGGAGCAATTTTTTTCCTGTGTGGCAAGAGGCCTATGCAGATCAACAAATGGATACGTACCTTTTAAACAATCAGGTTCAGTCCTACTTGGATGGCTTTGTTATGTATTTTTGGCCACAAATATTCTATGAAGAAGACTTCTTCGAACAGTTGATCGGTGTACCTGGGCCCCACTGGTTTCTGCCATTTTTGATCTGAAGGCACTGGTGGACATTTTACTATTTCAAGGGAAATTAAGCATGATGTGACGAGGATTTGGTTAGGATTAATTGTGTCCTCAATGTTGAGCATTACAGGCAGATTCTTATACCATCACACAATACCATCAGGGAGGGATCTGAATATCTTTATTGATTCTGCGGCAGGACAATGACCCCAAACGCACAGCCACTGTCATTAAGAACTATCTTGAGCATAAAGAAAAACAAGGAGTCCTTGAAGTGTGGATATGGCCCCAACAGAGCCCTGATCTCCTGATCATTGAGTCTGGAATTACATGATGAAACAGAAGGATTTGATGAAGCCTACATCCACAGACGATCTATGGTTAGTACTCCAAGATGTTTGGAACAACCTCCCTGCACAGCCTGATGGTGACTGACAGCATAGCACTGACAGTATAATACATTTACACTGCATTAGAAATACAAGTCTCCTTGTGGGATTAGTAAATGGTTTAAATAAAAAAAATGTATTATGTAATTTAACCTGTATAGAGAACATCGTGAAAAAAAACTGCCAGAACTGCTGTTTTCCATCCTGCAAAAATCAAAGTCTCACAAAGCTCTACAGAAAACAAAATAAAAAAGTTCTAGGTCTTGGGAAGCGAGTTTTATTTGTGGAAAGTAGGAAAACATAAAAGCATTATGTATTTGGTATCACTGTAATGTTATTTACGCAAAGACTTTGGCAGTATTGCTGTTTTTTCCCCATTCACCTCAGAAAGAGTTAATAAAAGTTAATCAGTAAGTTATGTGTACCCCCAAAATGGTAATATTAAAATGACAATGTGCCACTAAAAATTAAGTACTCATGCAACTAGATCGACTGAAAAAAAAAAAGTTATAGCTCTTCAAATGAGACAATAAAAAAGTGAGCAAACAATTTTTGGTCACTAAGGCCCAAAAAGCAAGCAGGGGAAAGTGGTTAAATAAAAAGAATTAATACCAAAACATGTTAATATAAATATTTTTAGATTTGGTATGTAATTAAGCGTATTTATTACAGCTTGTATGGGTGTTGAAATCTGTACTATTTATACCCAAGTTTTAATACTAATGTGAAAATAAAGTGAATGAGTGCTGGATGGACACAAAAATAATCAACGAAATACATACAAAAAAAACAGTAGATTTACTAATCCAATACATGGTCTAAACCTAGACAGTCTGTCTGGACCTGCTCCACATTTATCACAGGGGCTTTATCTAACTCTATAACAACTATTATTTGACATTTCCTTTAAGACTGAACTTTCCACCTGAATTGTTCATCAATTTCGGGCCAAAATGTTGTATCATAAGCTACACTTTTTCTGGTAAGACATTGCCACGTTTCAAACCTGCCACAGAAACGTTCTCTAAATATAGATGTACCAAACTGTGCCACTTTTTTGTGCATTTTATGCCCAAAATCTACGTGCACCCACAATAGAAAATGTGGGACAATATGTGTCAAAACAACATTGTCTAGGTGTATAAAAATCTAATCTAAAAATCCCAGAAAACCCCTGTAATAGCAAATTTCAGCCTTTTTTTCTTTTGATGCACCTATAATATGGGCAAATGTTGTGCAAGAACTGAGACTACTTATAGAATGATAGGGGTCTATGATGCAGTGAGTGTGGGTCAGTAATGTATATGACCTAATAAAAGTATTATATTCACCAGGATAAATATCCTGTGGATAGGGGACAACTTCAAACAACCGAAATACCCCTTAAAAAGTTATATTAACACGGCGTGTACCATGTGCAGATTTTCATGCAGAGAATATGCAGCATAGTACACTTCCAGGATAGTGAAGTGGAGATCATTCATCAATTTTGCAACTTTGTGAATGCCTGTGCAACAAAATATTTCATTTTTATGCTGTCCTCGTCACTTGGGAGTGGCAGGGGCCGGAATATCGGTCCCGGCAATTGTACTAACATAGGCCCATTGTAGACGAGCGTGTGTCACGCAGCAAGTCCGTAACGCAGCTCCCGGCCTGACCTCCAAGCACTGACGGGGTCACATAGCATTATATTGATTTATGATGCTATGTAACCCTTACAGTTCTGGAATGTATTAGATGACACTGACATAATGCTGTTAGTATTCTCAAATACATTCCAGAACTCAGGGTTACATAGCATCATAAATCAGTATAATGCTATGTGACCCCGTCAGTGCCGGGAGTTCAGACTGGGAGCTGGGATGCGGACTCGTAGCGTGACCCACGCTCGTCTGTAAGGGGCCTTACAGGCAAAAAAAGTTGGCAATAAAAGGTTAGTATATAAAATGAGAATGCTTGGCCTGGGAGAAAATGTCTGTATGTGGGTAAGTAACTGGCTCAGTGATAGAAAACAGAGGGTGGTTATTAACGGCACATATTCAGATTGGGTCACTGTCACTAGTGGGGTACCACAGGGGTCAGTATTGGGCCCTATTCTCTTCAATATATTTATTAATGATCTTGTAGAAGGCTTGCACGGTAAAATATCAATTTTTGCAGATGACACTAAACTGTGTAAAGTAATTAACACAGAAGAGGACAGTACACTGCTACAGATGGATCTGCGTCTGGAGGAAAGAAGGTTTGTACACAAACATAGAAGAGGATTCTTTACGGTATGAGCAGTAAGACTATGGAACTCTCTGCCTGAGGAGGTGGTGATGGTAAGTTCACTAAAAGAGTTCAAGAGAGGCCTGGATGTATTTATGGAGGGTAATAATATTACAGGTTATAGTTACTAGAGATAGGTCGTTGATCCAGGGAGTAATTCTGATTGCCTGATTGGAGTCGGGAAGGAATTTTTTTCCCTAAAGTGGGGAAAATTGGCTTCTACCTCACAGGGTTTTTTTTGCCTTCCTCTGGATCAACTTGTAGGAAAACAGGCCGAACTGGATGGACAGATGTCTTTTTTCGGCCTTATAAACTATGTTACTATGTTACTATGTATCTGTCTTTTATACTTTCCTTTTATGATTCACTTCTGATTTTGGCTTTAAAAACTGCAGCAGGAAAGCTGATTGTGTGGCCATACCTTTACAGTCTCAGTTCTAACACACATGAAAAAAATAAAAAAAATAGAACTGAATAGAACGCTCCGCCAGTATCGGGAAGGAGAGAGCCTTTTTATGTAAATGAAAGTGTTTTGCTATGACGCCACATAAACAATAATTATGCACATAAACACAGCACCCGAGCAGATTACATCTTTTAAAGATTTCCAGTAGCTACAAAAAATAAACAGCTGGAAATAGTAACAGGAATATACTCAGAAACATAACGTGTGTATTATTTGGATTTACAACCTAATCCACACAAATAACTGAAAGCAAAATCTGATATTCCATACAGAGCGTCAGTGCCTAACATATCCCGCACTATAATCTCTTTCCTTTTAAAATAACTAAATATTGATTTATTCTAATTTTTCATTATGATTTTCACCTGGGAAAAATACATTCTCAGAAAATAATATATTTTTAAATATTGATCATAGATGCTTATTTTTCCTTACCAGATTACTGGGAGGGGCTGGAGAAGATCCAGCAGTCATGGTCCATATCGGAACCAATGACAAAGTTAGAGGTAGGTGGAGCGTCCTTAAAAATGATTTTAGGGATCTAGGGCATACGCTTAGGGCATGGACGTCAAAGGTAGTGTTTTCCGAAATACTGCCTGTACCACGAGCCACACAAGAAAGGCAGTGGGAGATTAGGGAGGTAAACAAGTGGCTCAAGAACTGGTGTAGGAAGGAGGGATTTGGGTTCTTGGAGAACTGGGCCGATTTCTCTGTCGGCTACAGGCTCTACCGTAGGGATGGGCTGCACCTCAATGGGAAGGGGTAGCTGTTTTGGGGGAGAAGATGGCTAGAAGGCTGGAGGAGTGTTTAAACTAGGGACTGGGGGGAGGGTAGCTACATTATAGATGGGGAAGATAGTGCAGATAGAGACCTGGGGCAAGGTAATGGAACTGGGGGAGGAATGGAAGGAGGGACTAGAATAGTGCAGAAGGAAAGGTGTAGGGGAAAAAATATATATAAACCTTTTAACTGTATGTACACTAATGCCAGAAGCCTGACTAATAAAACTGGTTAACTGGAATTAGTGATGTGTGAGGAGGACTATGACATAGTGGGAATAACTGAGACATGGCTGGATGATAGCTATGACTGGGCAGTTAACGTACAAGGTTACAGTCTGTTTAGAAAGGATCGCCAAAACCGGAGAGGGGGAGGGGTCTGCCTGTATGTAAAGTCCTGTCTAAAGCCCACACTCCGGGAAGATATAAGTGAGGGACATGAACATGTGGAGTCACTGTGGGTGGAAATAAATGGAGCCAAAAACAATAATAAAATACTAATAGGACTTTATTATAAACCACCTAATATACCAGAGTCCACAGAAAATCTACTTCTAAATTAAATAGACGAGGCGGCAAAACATAATGAGGTCGTTATTATGGGGGATTTCAACTACCCAGATATAGACTGGGAAACTGAAACCTGAAACTAAAAGGTTAAGAAACAAGAAAAAACCAATATGGATAAACAGAACTGTAAAGATAGCAATAAATGACAAACGGAAAGCATTTAAATCACTAAAACAGGAGGGGAGCGAGGAGGCATTGAAAAACTATAAGGAAAAAAATAGAATATGTAAAAGACAAATAAAAAACAGCCAAACTAGAGACCGAGAGATTAATCGCCAAAGAGAGTAAAACTAACCCTAAAATGTTCTTTAATTATATAAATGGTAAAAAGTATAAACCTGAAGATGTCGGCCCCTTACAGAGTAATGAGGGGGAGTTGTAGAGAGCGATGAGGAGAAATCAAAGCTACTAAATATCTTTTTCTCCACTGTATTCACTGAGGAAAATAAACTGTCAGATGAAATGCAGAATATAAAAGTAAATTCCCCATTAAAAGTGCCCTGTCTGACACAGGAAGAAGTAGAGCTGCGTCTTAAAAAGATTAAAATAGACAAATCACCAGGACCGGATGGCATACACCCCCGTATCCTAAGAGAATTAGGTAATGTCATCGCCAGACCCTTATTTCTGATATTTAAGGACTTTATACTGACAGGGAGTGTTCCGCAGGATTGGCGCATAGCAAATGTGGTGTCAATATTCAAAAAGGGTCCAAAAACAGAGCCCGGGAACTCCAAAGCATTTGACATGGTACCACATAAAAGGTTAGTATATAAAATGAGAATGCTTAGCCTGGGAGAAAATGTCTGTATGTGGGCCCTATTCTCTTCAATATATTTATTAATGATCTTGTAGAAGGCTTGCACAGTAAAATATAAATTTTTGCAGATGACACTAAACTATGTAAAGTAATTAACACAGAAGAGGACAGTACACTGCTACAGATGGATGTGGATAGACTGGAAGCTTGGGCAGAGAAGTGGCAGATGAGGTTTAACACTGACAAATGTAAGGCTATGCATATGGGAAGGAATAATGCAAGTCACCAGTACATACTAAATGGTAAAATATTGGGTAACTCTGACATGGAAAAGGACCTAGGAATTTTAGTGAACAGCAAACTAAGCTGTAGAAACCAGTGTCAGACAGCTGCTGCCAAGGCCAATAAGATAATGGGTTGCATCAAAAGAGGCATAGATGCCCATGATGAGAACATAGTCCTGCCACTTTACAAATCACTAGTTAGACCACACATGGAGTACTGTGTACAGTTCTGGGCTCCTGTGAACAAGACATAGCAGAGATGGAGAGGGTTCAGAGGAGGGCAACTAAAGTAATAACTGCAATGGGTGGACTACAGTACCCAGAAATATTATCAAAATTAGGGATATTCACTTTAGAAAAAGACGACTGAGGGGAGCTCTAATAACTATGTATAAATATATCACAGGTCAGTACAGAGATCTCTCCCATGATCTATTTATCCCCAGGACTGTGACTGTGATGAGGGGACATCCTCTGCATCTGGAGGAAAGAAGGTTTGTACACAAACATAGAAGAGGATTCTTTATGGTAAGAGCAGTGAGACTATATAACTCTCTGCCTGAGGAGGTGGTGATGGTAAGTTCACTAAAAGTTGAGTTCAAGAGAGGCCTGGATGTATTTTTGGAAGGTAATAATATTATAGGCTATAGTTACTAGAGATGGGTTGTTGATCCAGGGAGTAATTCTGATTGCCTGATTGGAGTCGGGAGGGAATTTTTTTCCCTAAAGTGGGGAAAATTGGCTTCTACCTCACAGGGGTTTTTTGCCTTCCTCTGGATCAACTTGTAGGAAAACAGGCCGAACTGGATGGACAGATGTCTTTTTACGGCCTTATAAATTATGTTATGTTACTATGTTAACTATGTTATCTGCTGCATGCAAAAGATAAATATCACTTCGGGTTGTGCTGTTTGCCTTAACAAAGGGGACTCTACATTTTATAGTGCACTCATCCCCAGATGTAGGTGTACTTCAAAGTCGGGGTCACATGTGACTGATTAGCTGCAGATTTGCCATCACCGATTTTTGTGTGGCAAATCCACAGTGTTGTACAGTACCAGCAAAGTGGATGAGAATTTCTGAATCCTGCATAAAAAATATGCAGCAGAAAAGCTGAGGTATTGCAGATTTGAAAGCTGCTGCATGTCAATTTATACAGTGGATATCTCTTGCAGATTTTCCCTTCTTAATGGAGTGGGTGAAATCTGCTGGCTTTTCCATGCAATTTTTGCTGCGAAAATACAGTAAAAACCACAGTAGATTTTTCCATTGGATTTTCAGCCACTAATTAACCTAACCTAAAGGGGCTTTCTCATCTTGCTGTTACTAAGGTGAGACAATACTAAACACCGACCACCAGCTGGTTGGGAAACAGCATATTGGGCTATCATTGCGCTGTTTCATTAGCTCCTATTGCATAGCAAGCTATATTGCTATGCAACTCAGAAACAGCATAGTCTGCTACAATATGTTGTTTTCTGGCCAGCTGGTGGTCAGGGTATAGTCTCATCTCGTCTTAGTAACAATGAGATGAGACAACCCCTTTAAATAGCAGCAAGTGGCAGGCACTACAATTCTTTGTGTAATGTATTACAATTATCACATGGATCGGTAACACGGGCGTGTGCATAAGACCTCAGAGGAATCCCCCAAAAAGCATAGCAAATAGCACTCCAGTTGGGGAGAGGTACTACAAACTCTTGGGGGCATCCTATACCTGCGTCAAAACAGTTGTCATTTACAATGTGGTTATCTTTGGTGAAAATGAATCTGCAAGGAATTACATGCAGAACTACAGAGGTGACTAGAATTGCAGAACTTACATGACTATGGAATTCATGCTTACTGTGACCTCCCTGCAAGCTTAGAATAAAGTTCTGGAGTCCATAAAACATAATTTATATGAACTGCCAAGTTATATTCTGCCACTGCTAATCTGATGGTCAGCAATATATATATATAAACTAAGCAAGTTTTAGGAAAAAAAAAATAATTATATTACCTAATTCCCCTGGTTCTGTTCTGGCCCTTTGTTGACATGCAGTTGCAGAGTTGTGGAAGCATGTAAAAACAATCTCTGAGATTTTCCTCATGAATATTTATGAGTGTCAAGCACTGCTTTTCCCCTCCCCCTGCTCTGCAAGGGGAGATAATAAGTGCTGCCCTGCCTACAGTCTGACTGCTGGGATACGCATGTTGTATGTATGGGACTAGAAGTCCCAGCTATACAGCACAATGACATTGCTGATATACACAGGATCTTCCCTCTACCTGTTCTTGTGCAATTCTCTGCAGACACTTTTCACAGCCCATATAAGGGTAAAGAGGAGATAACTCCTCTGGTTTTTGTGAGCTCTGTGTCTGCAGGGTTGAGAGGGGAGGATCCTGTGCATAGCATTTGTCTCTTCAGTGCCTGGAGAAGGAAACCCTGCAGCTGCTCAGTATTAAAAGCATAGCCTCCAGACCTAAGTCTGTGCTGCTGATGGTAAAAGGGGTTAAACTTTGCTGAAGAATCGAGTGGGAAGGGAGACACAGGGCAGACAGCTAAGCAGATCATACAGAACAGGGGGCATAGCTTGCCCCCCCCCAAGCAACACAGCCTTCACAGTAATGTTCTGTGCACAGAGACAGGCCTGCTCCTCCTGCTCCCTTAGACTTGTGTACTTGTGACATTATCAGAGCTGGGAAAGAAGCTGACATCATAGGTCATGTGACCTCAGCTAACTAGGAGAACAGGGCCACTGCAGATGAGGTAAGTGAATTGGAAACCCCTTATATTTGCTTAGTTAAAAACATACAAAAAACAAAAAAATAACTTGGACAATCTCTTTAAAGCTACTATTTATTAGGGTTTGATGTTTTTGACAAAATATCATATAATAAAAATACATTTTGTAACAGTTTAACAGAGAAATATAATATGGTTGTCATGTACAGACTTTCACATCATGTGACCGATTAACAGATTACAGTCATATCTATTTTGACTCACTCAAGCACTTACTTGCATTAAGGTTGCATAAATCATATAGTTACAAAGTTACATAGTTAATATGGTTGAAAAAAGACATAAGTAGAGATGAGCGAGCACTAAAATGCTCGGGTACTCGTTATTCGAGTCGAATTTTTCCCAACGCTCGGGTGCTCGTTTCGAATAACGAACCCCATTGAAGTCAATGGGAGACTCGAGCATTTTTGCAGGGGACCAAGGGTCTGCCTAGGGAAGGCTGGGTGAAAACCTGGAAACCTCAGAAAATGATGGAAACACCACGGAAATGGACAGGAAACAGCAGGGGCAGCATGCATGGATGCCTCTGAGGCTGCTTAATCCCACCATTACCCCAAATTCTCAGGCAACAGCCTGGTGGTTAACCTCATGGCAATTGTGCTCACCCAGACCAAGAAAGGCGAGGCAAATACCCATCACATGTTAGGGAAGCACCCAACTAGGTGCAACGAAGGTCCATCACCGCTTGCAGGTGACACCACTGCTCATGCTGGCACTGCAGCTGACATCAAGTTTAGTATCTGTTCTTATCAGTTGCTGTGGCTGTTGGTGGTATAGTGGTGAGCATAGCTGCTTCCCAAGCAGTTGACCCGGGTTTGATTCCCGTCTATCGCAGGAGGCAATTAAAAGAAGATCTAAAAAAAAATCAGTACAATATCTAATACGTCCCCTACCCGGGTAAATTGTTTGGAGAGAGGGCCTGTAGGTGGGGGGGAAGGAGGTTTCGCTGGAAGAGCCAGAGGAGTGCCCCCTGGGCTAACGTGTGTGGTGGTGACAACAGCCAGAATGGATTTTGAAAACTGTAGCATCAACCGGTATGGTATCGATTCTTCTCAGTTTAATACCGTATACATCCCCTATCTTGGGACCTTATATTTCATGGATTTTTCGACCACGGAAAACGGAAAAAGAGCTTGCTCTGGCCAGGGGAGTATCTTTCCCACTGCAGCTAAGGGGACGTGTCCGTGCTCTGCCTATCACAGGTCAGGAGGCAATTAAAAGAAGAACAAAAAAAAACATCAGTACAATATCTAATACATCCCCTATCCGGGTAAATTGTTTGGAGAGAGGGCCTGTAGGTGGGGGGGCAGGCTGGGGGGAAGGAGGTTTCGCTGGAAGAGCCAGAGGAGTGCCCCCTGGGCTAGCGTGTGTGGTGGTGATAACAGCCGGATGTATTTAGAATGACGACGCAGGACCCCAACTTAAAAATTTAGCATCAACCGGTACAGTCGTAAATTATGAGATTGATCAAGTGTGGTATGTCTTCTATGTATACTACTCAGTTTAATACCATATATGGCAGCTATCTGGAAAAATAGTTTGGAGAGAGAGAAAGATAGGACAAAGACGTAAATTCTTTGGAGAGAGGGCCTGTAGGTCGGGGGGCAGGCTGGGGGGAAGGAGGTTTCGCTGGAAGAGCCAGAGGAGTGCCCCCTGGGCTAACGTGTGTGGTGGTGACAACAGCCGGATGTAGTTAGAATGACGACGCAGGACCCCAACTTAAAAATTTAGCATCAACCGGTACAATAGTCAATTATGAGCTCGATCAAGTGTGGCATGACTTTTAAATGGATATTGCATGTGGTCACGTACTCCCTGGAACCCCATAGTCACCCCTTCCTTGATGTGCTAGCCCAGAACATTCTCTGCCCCAATTCGCAAGACCTTTTGCTGTTTCCGTGTGCTGACAGTGGGGATTTACCAGTGTTGTCTGAGGAGGTGGTGGACAATGGCGAGACACGGGTGTCGGGGGGTGAGGTAGTTGTATGGGAAGCAAGTTACAGTGGGGACTCCTTGGGGGGACTTTCTCATGATGGGACAGATTCAACTTGGGTGGATCAGGCACAGGAACAGATCAATTTTTTTTTGTGTTTATTTAACTTTTATTTAGCAAAAATAACCAGAGATATTTATTCGTTATCTTCTCTGCGCAGTCTGGCGTTGGGGTTCGTCACTTTGATGGCGAGCTGTGCCGCTTTCTCCACAATAGTCTTTAGGTTCTTAGATGGAGACGTTATCGGCGATTTCAGCACAGAAGGACTTGTTGCTCATCAACAGAACCTCGACCTCCTTGACATTGTGGACCAGGAATTTGCGGGTGGACCAGGAATTTGCGGAACCCTGTTGGCAGCATGTGTTTGGTCTTCTACTTGCTACCGTATCCAATGTTGGGCAATATAGATACGTAATATTATTTTTCACACCTATCCCAAAAATAATAATTTACGCAGTTTGCGCAAATAAAACTGGAAACTGGAATTGGAGAGAGGGTCTGTAGGTGGACCTCTGGAAAAATTGTTTTGGACAGAGGGCCTGTAGGTGGACCTCTGGAAAAATTGTTTTGGACAGAGGGCCTGTAGGTGGACCTCCGGAAAAATTGTTTGGACAGAGGGCCTGTAGGTGGACCTCTGGAAAAATTGTTTGGACAGAGGGCCTGTAGGTGGGCCTCCGGAAAAATTGTTTGGACAGAGGGCCTGTAGGTGGACCTCCGGAAAAATTGTTTGAAGAGAGGGCCTGTAGGTGGACCTCAGGAAAAACTTTTTGGAGAGAGGGCCTGTAGGTGGACCTCTGGAAAAATTGTTTGAATAGAGGGCCTGTAGGGGGCCCTCCTGAAAAATTGTGGTAAAAGAATGCCAGTTGGACCTCTAAAAAATGGCGTTTTTTGGGTCAGCTTTAGGCAAAGACGATATGGAGGAGGAGGAGGAGTAGAGAAGAGGAATCGGATACATAAGTTATTTAAATCTTTAGCTGCTTTCCCCCGGAGGAGATTTGAATTCCGGTGAAATCCAGGCTTTGTTCATTTTAATAAGCGTCAGCCTGTCAGCGCTGTCAGTTGACAGGCGTGTACGCTTATCGGTGATGACGCCACCAGCTGCACTGAATACCCGCTCTGACAGCACGCTAGCGGCAGGGCAGGCCAGCACCTCCAAGGCATACAGCGCCAGTTCAGGCCACGTGTCCAGCTTTGAAACCCAGTAGTTGTATGGAGCAGAGTGATCGCTACGGACGTTGGTATGGTCAGCTAGGTACTCCCTCACCATCTTTCTGTACAGCTCCCCCCTACTCTGCCTAGACTGGGGACAGGTGACAGTGTCTTGCTGGGGTGACATAAAACTGGCAAAGGCCTTGGAGAGCGTTCCCCTGCCAGTGCTGGACAAGCTGCCTGCTCGCCTCCTCTCCCCCGCTACTTGGCCCACAGAACCATGCCCTCTGCCGCTAGCGGCGTCAGATGGGAAGAATTGTTTCAGCTTGTGCACCAGGGCCTGTTGATATCTATTCACTCTCATACTCCTTTCCTCTGCAGGGATGAGAGTGGAAAGGTTCTGCTTGTACCGTGGGCCCAGGAGAGTGAACACCTAGTAATCGGTGTTTGAAAAAATTCTTCTAACGCGAGGGTCACGGGATAGGCAGCCTAACATGAAGTCTGCCATGTGCGCCAGAGTCCCAACACGCAAGAATTCCCTCTCCTCACTGGCCTGACTCTCCATTTCCTCCTCCTCCTCCTCCAAGTCCTCCTCTTCAGCCCATACACGCTCAAGAGTTAAGGACTGAGCACTGGTACCCTCTACTGTCTCGCCGACATTCTCCTCCTCTTCCTCCTCATCCTCATCCCCTCCTCCGATACGCGCTGAGAAACAGACCGGAGGGTGCTCTGGCTATCAAGCGACGTATCTTCCTCCACCGTCTCTTGTGACAAGCGCAAAGCATCCGACTTGATGCTGAGCAGTGAGTTTTTCAACAGGCAAAGCAGCGGGATGGTGAGGCTGATAATGGCGGCATCGCCGCTGACCATCTGTGTTGACTCCTCAAAGTTGCTCAACACCTGGCAGATATCAGACATCCACGTCCACTCCTCATTGTAGACTTGAGGAATCTGAGAGACCTGACTACCAGTTCTGGTGGAAGTTGACATCTGGCAGTCTACAATCGCTCTGCGCTGCTGGTAAACTCTGGATAACATGTTTAATGTGGAATTCCATCTCGTGGGCACGTCGCACAACAGTCGGTGAGCGGGCAGTTGTAGGCGGCGCTGCGCTGCCCTGAGAGTGGCAGCATCTGTGGTCGACTTGCGGAAATGCGCACAGATGCGGCGCACCTTGGTGAGCAAATCAGACAGATTGGGGTATGTCTTGAGGAACCGCTGAACTATTAGATTGAACACGTGGGCCAGGCATGGCACATGTGTCAGTCTGCCGAGTTGCAGAGCCGCCACCAGGTTACGCCCGTTGTCACACACAACCATGCCTGGCTTGAGGTTCAGCGGTGCCAGCCACACATCGGTCTGCGCCGTGATGCCCTGTAACAGCTCTTGGGCGGTGTGCCTTTTGTCACCTAAGCTCAGCAGTTTGAGCACCGCCTGCTGGCGCTTACCCACGGCACTGCTGCTGCGCCTAGAGCTACCGACTGAAGGCGCCGTGCCCACAGATGGTAATTCGGTGGAGGAGGAGGAGGGATCGGAGGAGGAGGAGGAGGCATAGTACGTCTGAGAGACCGTGACCGAGGTAGGCCCCGCAATCCTCGGTGTGGGCAGTACATGAGCGGCCCCAGGGTCAGTCTCGGTCCCAGCCTCCACCAAGTTAACCCAATGTGCCGTCAGTGAGATATAGTGTCCCTGCCCGGCAGCACTTGTCCACGTGTCCGTGGTTAGGTGGACCTTCTCAGAAACAGCGTTGGTCAGGGCACGGATGATGTTCTCTGACACGTGCTGGTGTAGGGCTGGGACGGCACATCGGGAAAAATAGTGGCGGATGGGGACCGAATACCGAGGGGCAGCCACCGCCATGAGATTGCGAAAGGCCTCGGTCTCTACCAGCCTATAGGGCAGCATCTCAAGGCTAAGCAATTTGGAGATGTGGACATTGAGGGCTTGGGCATGTGGGTGGGTGGAACTGTATTTCCTCTTGCGCTCTAGCGTCTGCTGTAAAGACAGCTGAACGCTGTGCTGGGACACGTTGGTGGACACTGTGGAGGATCGTGGAGGCGAAGGTGTGGTTTTCCGGCGGGAGGCGCTCGTGCCGGGGTCCTGGGCAGGGGGTTGACTAGCAGAGGTAGCGAGTGACGCAGGGGGTTGACTAGCAGAGGCAGCGAGTGACACAGGGGAAGGAGCAGTGGTGTGACCCGCAGGAGGTGGTGAACGGCCTTGGTTCCATTGAGTGGGGTGTTTAGCACTCATATGCCTGCGCATGCTGGTGGTGGTTAGGCTAGTAGTGGTGGCACCCCTGCTGATCCTGGTGTGGCACAGGTTGCACACCACAGTCCGTCGGTCATCCTCACTTTCTTTAAAGAACCTCCAGACTTGCGAACATCTAGGCCTCGCCACGGAGCTTCACTACGTGAAACAGTTGCTGCTTATGCACCAGCTCTGGCCCTGCTTCTCCCTCTGGCCACACCACTGCCTCTTACAACCTGTTCTGGTGCAGCACTCGCCTCCGCCTCAGAAGCACTGTCTTCACTCGGCATATCAACCCAGCTTGGGTCAGTCACCTCGTCATCCTCCGATTCCTCAGTCTGCTCCCCCCTCGGAATTCCTCCCCTAACAACAACTTCACCACTGTCTGACAACCGTGTCTCCTCATCGTCTGACACCTTTTTACACTCTTCTTCCACTAAGTCAACATTGTCATCATCATCATCACCCACAGACTGCGACAGTTGGAAAACTTGGGCATTGGGAAAGAGATCAGCAGCAACCTGAGAAGTGGTTTGTGACTCTGGGAAGGGTCCAGAAAACAGTTCCTCAGAGAATGCCGGATCGCATTCCAAATTTTCCTGGGAGGGGGCAGACTGGGGGGAAGGAGGTTGAGGTGGAGGAGCCAGAGGAGTGCTCCCTTGGGTAACGTGGGTGGACTGCATGGAAGACTGACTGGTGGACAAATTACTTGAAGCATTGTCCGCAATCCACAAGATCAGCTGTTCACACTGTTGTGGTCTCAACAGTCCTCTACCACGTGTCCCTGTAAGTTGAGACATGAAGCTAGGGAGTGTAGCTCTGTGGCGTTCCACAGCTCCCTCATCAGCAGGTACTGTCTCACCCTGCCCAGGACCACGGCCTCTGCCCCTGCAGTAATTGAATGCCCAATCCCACGCCCTCGTCCTCGACCCTTAGCCCTGGGGTTCAACATTTTCTGTATATAAGTGTATGATATAAAAATAAATAAATAAACGGGCCTGGTGTACTGAAACCCACAAACTTGTTCAGTCTGGTTTAATTAAGTGACGTACAGAAAGTGTCACCTGGACAGAATATACGGATTGGAGTGAGTGTGCTGAACTGTGACACACAGGTTACACACAGCTGAGTAAAATGGATTTGTATCACTGAGCTAAAACAACAAAAAAAATAATTTTTTTATATATTTTGTTTTTTATATATTTTTTTTAATTTTGTTTTTTTGGGAACGTGACGTGCAGGAACTATCGGAGACCTAACTCACACCCTGTTAAAGGTGGCAATTTAGACTGCGACCCAGACAAATTTTTGGATCAAGCTGTATACGTTATTGGTAGCAAATGACTTGGTTGTATTCTGTGACGTACAGAAAGTGTCACCTGGACAGTATATACGGATTGGAGCGAGTGTGCTGAACTGTGACACACAGAAAGGTTACACGCAGCTGAGTAAAATGGATTTGTATCACTGAGCTAAAACAACTAAAAAACTAATTTTTTTTTAATATTTTTTTTTAGTTTAGTTTTTTTGGGAACGTGACGTGCAGGAACTATCGGAGACCTAACTCACACCCTCTTAACGGTGGCTATTTAGACTGCGACCCAGACATATGTCGCACAGAGATTTTTAGGATCAAGCTGTGTACGTTATTGGTAGCAAATGACTTGGTTGTATTCTGTGACGTACAGAAAGTGTCACCTGGACAGTATATACGGATTGGAGCGAGTGTGCTGAACTGTGACACACAGAAAGGTTACACGCAGCTGAGTAAAATGGATTTGTATCACTGAGCTAAAACAACAAAAAAATAATTTTTTTATATATTTTGTTTTTTATATATTTTTTTAATTTTGTTTTCTTGGGAACGTGACGTGCAGGAACTATCGGAGACCTAACTCACACCCTGTTAACGGTGGCTATTTAGACTGCGACCCAGACAAATGTCGCACAGAGATTTTTAGGATCAAGCTGTATACGTTATTGGTAGCAAATGACTTGGTTGTATTCTGTGACGTACAGAAAGTGTCACCTGGACAGTATATACGGATTGGAGCGAGTGTGCTGAACTGTGACACACAGAATGGTTCCACACTGCTGTGTGCAATGGATTTGTATCACTGAGATATAACATTAAAAAAAAGGGGGTTATATATGGCGATAGCTGCACTACTAGTGCCAGCCAGCCAGCCAAGCCAGGAGACCAAAAAAAATGTCTTCTAGCCCTTAGAAGGGCTGTTGGGTTCTTTGTGGGTGATTCCTGCCTAACAGAGAACTAAATGCAGGCCCTAATACTGTCCCTGAAAGGCAGCAGCTCTATCCCTAACGACATCCAGACGGCATCTGAGCCGAGCACCGCGGCCAGTCACTAGTATATTCCAGGGTCACCTGATCAGGCCAGCCAACCCCTGCTATCGACATGTAAGGGCCCCACGTGATGCTGGGTGTACCGTAGAGTCTCCTGGCTTGTGATTGGCTGTGTTTATAGGCGCCAGAAAAGCACGATGCGGAAGTTGCCATTTCCTCGAGTATGGCGAGATACTCGTCCGAGCAGCAAGCACTTATGAGTACCCTAATACTCGAATGAGCACCAAGCTCGGACGAGTATGCTCGCTCATCTCTAGACATAAGTCAATCAAGTTCAACCAAGGGATAGGAGGGAGTGAGACTCAGATTTCTACACATTTTCATGAGCATTAATGTTATTTAACTGCCCTTTTTCAGTTTAGTTGCCCTCTTTTGTACTTTTTCCAGTTCCAAAGCATCCTTTATATGGACTAGTGCCCAGAACTACATATGCCAGATGAGACCACATCAAAGCTTTAAAAAGTGGTAATATTACATGTCTTGTTTAATACATGACAATATTCTACTAGCCTTAGAAGCAGCTGATTGACATTGCATGCTGTTATTTAATCTACCATATACAAGGACACCCAAATCCTTCTCTACAAGTGATTCTCCCAGTGTTACCTCCCCTAGGACATATGAAACAGAGAGATTATTATTACCCAGATGCATATCTTTACACTTATCCACATTAATCCTCATTTGCCAAGTTGATGCCCAATCACTCAGAGTGCCCAAGTCAGCTTGTAGTTTTTGGACATCTTTCTTAGACTGCACAGTACTACATAGCTGGGCGTCATCTTCAAAAATAGAAATGGTGGTATTAATTTCATCCTCGATATCATTAATAAATTAAATAATAGGACACCCAGCACTGAAACTTGGGGTACACCACTTATAAAGCAGGACCATTCTGAATAGGAGTCATTGACCACAACTCTCTGAACACAGTCCTTCAGCCAGTTTTCAATCCAATTACAGACTATACTTTCTAAGCCTAAAGACCTGTTTTACCTATTAAACATCTAGGAGGGACAGTATCAAACGCCTTTGCAAAATCCAAGAATCTACAGTCACCTCTCCATCCATGCTTCTTCTTAACTCCTCATTAAAAAAAGAAGTCAGGTTAGTCTGACAACTTCTGTTCTTGGTAAACCCATGTTGGTTATCACTAATAATATTATTTACAGTCACATACTCCTGTATATAGTCCCTTAAGAGTCCGTCAAACATTTTTACCAAAACAGAAGGTAAAATTACTATAATTACCTGTGAAGGACCTAGATCCTTTTTTGAATATGGGTACCATATTTGCCCTGCGCCAGTCATGTGGCACTGTACCAGTCCCTAGAGAATCTTAAAAAAATTTAAACAGGGGCACGGCAATGACTGAACTAAGCTCTTTAAGAACTCTTGGGTATAATCCATCTGGACACAGAGCCTTGTTCACATTTACCTTATTTAACTTAGCTTGGGCCTATCTACCTATCTTGGACCTTGTTTTTTTTTAGCAGTTATATATTTAAAGATTTTTTTGGTATTAGTTTTGCTCTCTTTTGCCACCTGCTGTTTGTTTTGCATTTTTGTCGTTTTTATCTCTTTTTTTTACAGATTTTATGAAGCCATTTGTAAATTTCAAAGGGTACAGATGACCACTCAGATTAGTGTTTTTAAGTGCCTTTTTGTCACTTGTAAGCCAAGTGAGGTTTAATTTTAGCTGTTTATACTTCTTACCTACAGGAATAAATTTTATAGTATACAGTAATTACCCAATGTGGATTTAAAGCTCTCCCATTTATCCTCAATACTATTATGTGACAGTAGCTGCTCCCAGTCTATCTCCTCTGTGATGTTAGGGGGTCTAGAGATTACACCAAGTATTATTTTTCAGAGTTTATTTCCCTTGCAATTCCACCCATAAGGCTTCAACATCCTGAACATCCTCACCCACAATTGCCTCTTTCGCACTCGCCGTCATATCACTCCTGACATACAGGCACACCCACCGCCTTTTCTATTGTCTTTTCTAAAGAGTGTAGTATATATGAATATTAACAGCCCAGTCTTGAGAAGAGCCAACCATGTCTCAGCCACACCAACTATGTGATCCTCTAGTACCATCAACTCCAGCTCCCCCATGTTGTTTGCTACACTTCTGGCATTTGTGAACATTCATTACTATTTAATTTCCCACATTCAGTTCCCAGAAAGTGAAAATCTGTTTTTTATTTGGTACCTTGGATAACATTGTTGGTTTGTAACAGGTCCATGTTACCACCAGCTCTTTGTACATTTATGTCTAGTCACCTCCCTACTTTCCTCACTAAGCCCAGCCCCCACTAAATACCCACTGTCCCCTCCTATATCCTATTCTCTATCTACACTATCTATCCCCTTATTAGTATGACCCCCTTCCTCCCCCCAGATCCTAGTTTAAAGGAGTTCCCTGGGAATTAAGAAAATGAAAATACTTAAATATTACTTTATAATAAATATATTCTCACCTTTCATTATTTATTAATAATGGTTCGTTTTGTCTGGGGAGCAATCATCAGGGGAAACAAAATGGCCGCTGTCCTATTAGTACACACAAAACCTGTCCTGATCACACATGAGGACAAGTTATTTTACAACACTGAGGTAAAGAGCTGCCTCTTCCTCCTCTCTGCTCTACTTGTCAAGGATTATGATTCTGAATACAGATGATAAGAACTTTAGCTGAATCAATGGAGAATTTAGTTTATAAAGAGACATGAAGTTCACAGAGGATGGACAGGACAGACTGTGGTAATGTGTTGCTGTGGTAATGGAGACTGTAAACAAGTGCTGCTGCTCATTAGCCACACCTCACCCTCCTCTCATGTCTCTGCATTTTCTCCATTCCCACAGAGATTCACTTGTATTCAGGATCATGATTCCTGACAAGTAGAGCAGAGAGGAGGATGAGGCAGAAATTTTGTTCATTGTGTAACTTGTCCTCCTGTGTGATTAGGACAGGTTTTGTGTGTACTGATAGGACGACGTCCATTTTGTTTCTCCTAATGATTGCTTCCCAGACAAAATAAGCCATTATAACTAATGAAAGGTATTTGTGAATATATTTATTATAAAATAATATTTAAGTATTTGATTTTTTTTCATTCCTGGAGAACCCCTTTAAGAGCTCCTCCAGCCATCTAACCATTTTTTAACCAGAGCAGCTGCCCCCTCAACATTAAGGTGATGAACAGTCTGAACACCTCAGAGTTCAGGAATGATAGCACCTAATACAAGCAGATTACCAGCTCACACTCTACTCACAAAGGTCCCTATAGATGGGAGGACGATCTAGCAGATTAGGTCCTTTTACATGGGAGGACGATCTAGAAGATTGTTGGGATTGGTAGCGGAGGAGACCAGTGGGAGTGATTGCTAATGCTATTGCTCTTCCCCATACTGTTTCAATGTTTCCTGGCAGCAGATCGTGTTTGACCTGTTCAATTGTTGGGCCGTGTAAAGGGCCTTTAAGACTGAGCACACTCTAGGGATTTATTTACAAAATGTATTCCATGTCCATGTATTGTCCGTTTTAACAATGCACAGCACAAATGGGCCTATTCACACATCCATATCTCAACAGACCTTGTGTCGTTCCAAGAAAATTACATATTTCCCATTCTGGTCCTTTATAACTAACCAATCCATTAAGGTCCAGTGGCGTGTGGAAATAATGGACAACGCAAGGATTTGTGCTATCAGTTCTTCATGCATCCATTGTTAAGTGATGCTGAAAAACACAAAAGAAATCAAGAAACCATTTTTTAAGCAGATGAGAAAAATGGATGACCAATGGACATAATACTTCTAAAAAATACATGAACAATTACTGCATCAGAAAATTTGCATCAAATTGCATGTGGTTTTTCAGATTTAGTTTAGACGGTGTTTTTGACAACAGCTGAAGGAATGCCAATGGATTATGTAAAGTATTATTTTCTATTTTAATATAGTGTCTGAACAGAGGTGTTAAACATTTTGTAGTATATGCTTCTTTGTATTCGAAAACAGGGTAGAAGAGTTTTTCTTAGGAACTCTCTAACTGAGCATTGCTAATGTGAGTCTGTCTTAAAGGGGTATTCCCATCTCACAAATGTAGTCTGTATAGTTAGATATAGCCATACCAATATTATTACTAATAGAATGTATTTATATAAAATGTACAGTTTAGAAGATTTGCCTATTTGTATATCCATTGTCCCACACACATCAGTCAGGCCGTTGCCCCTAGTTACGGCCACCATAGCCATGTAGTAGTGGTGGTCAGCTTGCTCTTGTTCAAACCCTCTGAGGTAACTGCTGTATTGTGAACGCACATTATGTGAACATGAGGAGACACATCTTAGGGTTGTAGCATTTTTGTCTGCGTTTCCAAAACGCAGAGAAACGGATCCTGTTCCAAGATCAATTCATCTCTATGGAGCAGGATCCATTTATAAAGTCTGCATTTCGGACGGATCCTGACCAGATGTGAAAGTATGTTAAGATGTGCCTGCAGAGGCGGCAAATCATAATGAGGTCGTTATTATGGGGGACTTCAACTACCCAGATATAGACTGGGAAACTGAAACCTGTACATCTCATAAAGGAAACAGGTTCTTGGAAATAATCAAAGACAATTACCTTTCCCAACTGGTTCAGGACCCCACTAGAGGGACGGCCATACTGGACTTAGTATTAACCAATAGACCTGACAGAACAACAGGTGTGCAGGTTGGGGGACACCTGGGAAACAGTGACCATAACATAATAACCTTCCAATTGTCATTCAAAAGAGCGTTTCTTCAGGGAGGAACAAAAATACCAAACTTCAAAAAAGCAAAATTTAGCCAACTAAGAGAGGCCATAGGCCTAACTAACTGGGACAAAGTCCTCAAAAATAAAAATACAGCCACAAAATGGGATATTTTTAAAAGCATCCTAATATCTAATTGTGAGAGGTACATACCATATAGGAATAAAATAATAAGAAACAAGAAAAAACCAATGTGGATAAATAGAACTGTAAAGAAAGCAATAAATGACAAAAAGAAAGTATTTAAATCACTAAAACAGGAGGGGAGTGAGGAAGCATTGAAAAACTATAAGGAAAAAAATAGAATATGTAAAAGACACATAAAAACAGCCAAACTAGAGACCGAGAGATTAATCGCCAAAGAGAGTAAAACTAACCCTAAAATGTTCTTCAATTATATAAATACTAAAAAGTATAAACCTGAAGGTGTCGGCCCCTTACAGAGTAATGAGGGGGGAGTAGCAGAGAGCGATGAGGAGAAAGCGAAGCTACTAAATAACTCTTTCTCCACTGTATTCACTGAGGAAAATAAAATGTCAGATGAAATGCACAGTATAAAAGTAAATTCCCCTTTAAAAGTGTCCTCTCTGACCCAGGAAGAGGTGCAGCAACGTCTTAAAAATATTAAAATAGACAAATCACCAGGACCGGATGGCATACACCCCCGTATCCTAAGAGAATTAAGTAATGTCATCGACAGACCCTTATTTCTGATATTTAAGGACTCTATACTGACAGGGAGTGTTCCACAGGATTGGCGCATAGCAAATGTGGTGCCAATATTCAAAAAGGGTCCAAAAACAGAGCCTGGAAACTATAGGCCGGTAAGTTTAACTTCTGTTGTAGGTAAACTGTTTGAAGGTTTTCTGAGAGATGCTATCTTGGAGTACCTCAATGAAAATAAGCAAATAACTCCATATCAGCATGGCTTCATGAGGGATCGGTCATGTCAAACCAATTTAATCAGTTTCTATGAGGAGGTAAGTTCTAGACTTGACCGCGGCGACTCAATGGATGTCGTATATTTGGACTTCTCCAAAGCGTTTGACACGGTACCACATAAAAGGTTCGTATACAAAATGAGAATGCTTGGCCTGGGAGAAAATGTCTGTATGTGGGTAAGTAACTGGCTTAGTGATAGAAAACAGAGGGTGGTTATTAACGGTACATTTTCAGATTGGGTCACTGTCACTAGTGGGGTACCACAGGGGTCTGTATTGGGTCCTATTCTCTTCAATATATTTATTAATGATCTTGTAGAAAGCTTGCACAGTAAAATATCAATTTTTGCAGATGACACTAAACTGTGTAAAGTAATTAACACAGAGGAGGACAGTGCACTGCTACAGCAGGATCTGGATAGACTGGAGGCTTGGGCAGAAAAGTGGCAGATGAGGTTTAACACTGACAAATGTAAGGTTATGCATATGGGAAGGAATAATGCAAGTCACCAGTACATACTAAATGGTAAAGCATTGGGTAACTCTGACATGGAAAAGGACCTAGGAATTTTAGTGAACAGCAAACTAAGCTGCAGAAACCAGTGTCAGACAGCTGCTGCCAAGGCCAATAAGATAATGGGTTGCATCAAAAGAGGCATAGATGCCCGTGATGAGAACATAGTCCTGCCACTTTACAAATCACTAGTCAGACCACACATGGAGTACTGTGTACAGTTCTGGGCTCCGGTGAACAAGGCAGACATAGCAGAGCTGGAGAGGGTTCAGAGGAGGGCAACTAAAGTAATAACTGGAATGGGTGGACCACAGTACCCAGAAAGATTATCAAAATTAGGGTTATTCACTTTAGAAAAAAGACGACTGAGGGGAGATCTAATAACTATGTATAAATATATCAGAGGTCAGTACAGAGATCTCTCCCATCATCTATTTATCCCCAGGACTGTGACTGTGACGAGGGGACATCCTCTGCGTCTGGAGGAAAGAAGATTTGTACATAAACATAGAAGAGGATTCTTTATGGTAAGAGCAGTGAGACTATGGAACTCTCTGCCTGAGGAGGTGGTGATGGTAAGTTCACTAAGAGAGTTCAAGAAGGGCCTGGATGTATTTCTGGAGGGTAATAATATTACAGGTTATAGTTACTAGAGATGGGTCGTTGATCCAGGGAGTTATTCTGATTGCCTGACTGGAGTCGGGAAGGAATTTTTCCCCCTAAAGTGAGGAAAATTGGCTTCTACCTCACAGGGTTTTTTTTTTTTGCCTTCCCCTGGATCAACTTGTAGGAAAACAGGCTGAACTGGATGGATAGATGTCTTTTTTCGGCTTTACAAACTATGTTACTATGTTACTATGTTACTATGTTACTATGTTACATGCTCATTCAATGTGCGTTCACATTACAGCAGTTACTTCAGAGCGGGTTTGAACAAGAGCAAGCCGGCCACCACTACTACATGGGCACGGTGACCATAACTAGGGGCAACGGCCTGACTGATGTGTGTGGGACAATGGCTATACAAATAGGCAAATCTTCTAAACGGTACATTTTATATAAATCCATTCTATTAGTAATAATATTGGAATGGCTATATCTAACTATACAAACTACATTTGTGAGATGGGAATACCCCTTTAAGCATTCTACTGAGTGCTGAAGACACCTGTGTATAACAAGTGATGGGAAATGATAGGACACATGTACATAGTCAGGGACTGAGGTAGTGACAAGAAGCAAGCTGAAGATTGAAGACAGATCATCCTTAGTATTGCCGAGTTAGAGCTTTGCTGAGAAGACTCTTTGCATCCTGTTTTCTAGTAAAAAGAAACATATTTCCCGTATAACATATATTACAAAAATGCTTAACACTCCTGTCTTTAAACTATATTACAAATAAACCAAAATGACAGGTACACTTTAATTATCTTTTCTAGTAATAAAAATAATGAAGAAACTGAACATATATAAAGACATCACACAGATATTAGACATACAATTTTAGAATGACAGGAACTGAAATTCCTACAAATGATCAAGTATGTACCTGGATAATTATGGTAATGTTTGTGCTCTTACCGTTGGCTTGTCTTTCTTAGCGCCTGATGCCATCATGCTAGCATTGCCAAATTATAAGGTACAAGCTCATTACTTTAGCTGTCAATCATCCTAATATCAAATCAGAATATAAATACAATTTTCAAAACAATGTTGCTAAGACTGAAATCCTTGAACAAAATTCAGACTGGCTTAGGGATGTGAAGGAAACCTAGATTCTTACAGGTATACAGCATTCTCATTAAGCTTTCCAGGCAATGTTTCCAGCTGCATGTTATACACTTAATAACAACTGACAAGCAAAAAAAAAACTGCCATAGAAAGTCCAGAAGAAAAAGATACAAAGTTATTGGCTTCATGCTGGTCAGTGTTGCTGACAGAAATTGATTTATAAAAAAAAAAAAAGAGCTTTAAAGAATATGCAGCATTGGGCCACCTGTGCAGAAAATGTGCGTTTCTGCATCCTATCCATACCAAAATCTGAAATTTCTAATAGGGGTCTTTGGTACATATTGCGGTTCCGCAGCACATACACATGATGCAGTTCTGCAGCAGATCTCACCCTTCATTTGAAAATGGTGAAATCCGCACCTAAAACCACAAACATAATTGACATGTTGCGGATTTGGAAATTAGCGTGCAGGTCAATTTTCACACAGAAAAAAAGGGCAGATTTGTTTATTCTCATACACTTTTTGGAATAATTTTTGTGAAACTCATAATGAGTCTGATTTATTTAGAATGGATTTGCTCCTCACTAATATTTAAGAAAAGGTTTCCTCTGCAAATAGTAGAATGTTTTCAATTGAAGGGGGTGGTAAACTGATGGTAGTTTGCAATATGCGTTTTATAATACTGAAATCTCTTTTTTGACACAGAATTGTGACACATAAAGGACACAGTAGACATAAATATTACCTGTGCCAATATTGCATTATTCCCAAAGTAAATTGTCAATAGCAGTGTGCTTGACAAATTACAGAAAAAAAAACACTTGTAATGTTGCTATAAATGTTCTGTAATATGTGTGACTGTGCACCAAACCCATGACTTTTTATTTAGGAAAATTATGAGTTTTCATTAGGCCATAATATTTATCATGTAATAAATTGTTTGTAAAATAGAAGTTTTCAAAATGAAAGACCCAGGCTTCTTCCTCCCAGAGTCAGAATGTGAGTTTTTCTTAGCTTGTGAAAGGTGCACATTATTATTGAGGACAAAGAGGAGGAGATTGTGGACTGGATGGTTCACTGTTCCTCTCAATCACAGCAGAATGATGTGGAGTCTGACACTTTGCCATGGAACCGGGCATCATTGCATTGCTCCTCCTTCTTGCAGCCCCAGAGAAGCTGTTCAGTTTCCTAAAAAGAGGTAACAAAACCCCAACATGCACTATGGTAGAAGAAGAACAACTAACACATCTTGCTGGCGGCCCTGTAGCTGTTGAGGATCCACAAGGAGAAATTCCCAATCATCTCAGTTGGCAGCGGAGTCAGGAAGAACTGGTTTCTCAGGCACGCTGATCAGAATGAAACGTTTTTTGCTTGTTTGCTTACATACTGACAGGTGTATCATTCACATGAAGCTGTCTAATTAGTACCGGATAACCATGCCTTTAGGCCCTCGCTATCAAAGCAAGATGGGGGAATGTTTTCCTCCCTCCAAAAGGGATGAAAATTTCTTTATTATTAAGACACACTGTGTATGCAGTGTACTGCAGCTTTTGGTGAACAGACACATACAACTAGTTTGTCTGAAAGGGAGGCCTCTCTCCACCCCCTGCAGAGTTATCCACCTTCTGCCATCTCTGCTGACACAGCAGCTTAGCCAGTTTAGTCTCATCAATATGAACAATTTTTTCACAACTTCAATACATAGGTTCAGTCCTACCTGGCCTTTCTCTGGCACATACCATGTTCCCTGACCCCATGGACTTCTGGGCAGATAGACTGGAACAGTGGCCCAAAGTGGACCAGTATGCAGTTTCTTTTCTCTCTTGCCCAGTCTCAGTTTCATCTCAAAGAGGGTTTTTAGCGCCATGTGGTGACACCCAAACAGACCAGCTTATCCTCTGACAGTGTCCAAAACATCACTTTTCTCAAAGCATGGATCCTTGAGGATTTTCACACTTTTTCGGCTGAGGCCAACCAATAGATCCGCCTTTGCTGATGGTGCCTCATATTGCCACTTCTGCTAACTGCCTACCTACCATCATATTCCATACCATATGGATACTGCTGCCACCATCATGCTTCTGCTGCTCTCTACCTGCCAACATGTTCCATACCATATGGCTGCTGCCCCCACCTCCGCAGCTGCTACACTTAGCTGCAAATCCCCTACCGTCAACACTACTACCACTAAACAGCTAATCATGGAACAGACAAGCTGCCTTGTCTGTTGCATGCTATACTGCTACTGCTGCCACTACTGTTGTGGCCAAATGCCACCATTACCCTACCCTTTCCGCCTCCACACTGTACTGATGCTGCTCCCAATTAAAAGGTATAATTTATTTAGGCTTGTTCAGAACGAGCCACTGTTTTTCTGACAACTTTCACTATACAGGCAAGCATTCTGCCCCCATTAACAGATCATTTTTGGACATTTGGTCCCCCAACAAGCCACTGTTTTTTCGCATAACACCATGTGTGTTTTAACCCCATCTGCTACGAAAAGTGAAAATCTTTAGAAGCTTTATAATATGAAGAAGCATAACTCATGCAACGGTGCAGTGCCTTTTTAAAAATGCTGTTTGTTAAAGCTATGAACCATGTGTTTGCCCATAGCTATATATGTCAGTGTCACTGACATTATTTGCTATTGCTGTCATTGCATTTAAGAGCTTAGGGAGGGGGAGGAGGGAGAGGGGGAATAAAAGCAAAAACGTATTAAAAATTAACAGAAAAAAAGTAACATCTTTTCCTAAAAAGTTCTAAGAGACTAGAAGGCGTTATATACCAATTTTCAGGGCAATTGGAGCAACTTTGGCTCGGGAAGATTCAATTTAGGTCCAAACCAAACATTTTGAAAAATTCAACGAACCTGAAATTAACAGAATTTTACATGTTCGCTCATCTCTAATACAAAACTATGAGTGGACATGGAAACAGTCATACAGATGAAGGATGTTCTCCTGTGATATGTCATTCCAAACTCGTTCAACTTGAAGCCATAGTTCAGACAAGGTTGTTGTTGGCTGCTGTGTATAGGAGATCTGTCTCCACATCCAGTCCTAGACATTTGGGATAGTGAAGAGATATCTCTCGATTGAGCTGGCCAAGGGAGCTGCTGGATACCTTTAAGATCACAATGTGTAGCGTGGGCGGGCTCTATCTTGTTGAACACCCCATCTCCTAACAGAGTTAAAAAAGGCAATAGGACTGGTTCCACGATGACGTAGCCATGAATATTACCAAGACAGAACTTACTGGCAGCCACTATTAATGTGACCAGGCCTCAACACATAGACTGCTGCAGAACTCAAAATAAAGGGTGCACCACCTTTGTTTTGTTCGTTGACCGAGCACCACTAGCAGTTTATACTTTGTCAATCTCAGCTCAATCACATTAAGTTTTGCAGGTCTTCTTTTTTCATTTTCCGGTAGTGTATATACAGTATTGATAAATTTAGCCTTTCCATTGAAGCTCATTTAACTACTAGAAGGTTTCTGTAAATGTGATGACCTTTAAAAAAGTGTCTACTTAACGTTATATGATCAGTAAAGTGAAGAAAAAAATTACCTTAAATCATGCAATTTTTAGCGTTTGCAATCATGAGCAGAAAGTACATGGATTAAAAAGTGAAAACAGTAATATTATGGTGAAGGAAGTTTGATAAAAATCTATTACATTCAGTATATAATTGTATTTTATGAAAAAAGGTTAACAAAGAAGTAAAACCTTATGTCTATTACAGATCCATTTATGCAATGGCAATAAAATTCTATAGGCCCATATTATACTCCTGTGAACCTACACCAATATATAGAAAGGATTATATTGTCAAAAATTCTGTAAGAATCAGCGAGAAAAAAGTGACTTGTTCCATTGGATATCGCATTACAGAGATATTGTTCCCTAGAAGAAAGTTTACAGGTTTGTAATATGGGATGTACAAATGTAGCCATACAGTATATAATATACAGGGTGGGCCGTTTATATGGATACACCTAAATAAAATGGGAATGGTTGGTGATATTAACTTCTTGTTTGTGGCACATTAGTATATGGGAGGGGAGAAACTTTTCAAGATGGGTGGTCACCATGGCGGCCATTTTGAAGTCGGCCATTTTGGATCCAACTTTATTTTTTCAATGGGAAGAGAGTCATGTGACAAACTGAGAATTTTACAAGAAAAACAATGGTGTGCTTGGTTTTAACGTTACTTTATTCTTTCATGAGTTATTTACAAGCTTCTCTTTGTTTACAGCCATTGACATGTCGCAGAGGTTAACATGTGAGGGGCGGATAGAAATTGCGTTGATGTCTGGTGAATGCAGTACCCGGGTCATTGCAGCAGATTTCAATGCAAGACACCCTACAAGACCACCCATCTCCCATGCTACAGTTAGCAAACTGCTTGCCAAGTTTCGTGAAACTGGTTCAGTGTTGGATTTGCCAAGATGTGGACGCATGAAAACTGTCACTAATGAAGAAACATTAGTGGCTGTCCTAGCTTCATTCAGCAAGAGCCCACAGTGTAGCACTCACCGCATGTCACTGGAGAGTGGCATCAGTCGAACATCCCTTCGGCGGATATTAGCTACTCACAAATGGCACCCTTACAAACTCCAGCTGCTGCAGCATTTCAGGGGAAAGAACCCAAGGCAAAATCCTGAGGGTCCTCTTCTTCCCCTGCCAATTCCGTCAAAGCCATGGTCACACATTGCCATGGACTTCATAACCGATCTACCACCCTCTCAGGGGAATACTGTCATTTGGGTGGTGGTAGACCGGTTCTCCAAAATGGGTAATTTTGTGCCCCTCAAAAAGTTTCCCTCTGCGGAAGAACTGCCTGATCTATTTATGTCACACATTGTACGTTTACATGGTCTTCCTGTGGACATAGTGTCAGATAGGGGTGTACAGTTTGTCGAACTTTTGGCGAACTGTTTGTAAAAAATTAGAAGTCTGTTTGTCAATTTCCTCTGCCTTCCATCCACAATCTAACGGTGAAACAGAATGAATGAACCAGGAACTCATGCAGTATCTCTGTTTGTTTGTTTCTGATTCTCAGCATCTATGGTCTAATTTTATTTCTTTTGCAGAATTTGCCGTAAATAACCGCACTAATTCTTCCACTCAAACTTCACCTTTCTTTTGTAACTATGGTTTTCTTTTTCTCCTCCTACCACTTCTGACACTCCTCATGCAGACACATCCATTAACAAACTGTGCACAGTTTGGACCCGAGTTCAGCTGAACCTTCGGGATTCCCAAACCAGACTCCTTCATAACACAAACAAAAGATGCTTTATTTCTACGCCATTTTCTGTTGGTGATAAAGTTTTGCTGTCTACGAAAAATCTTAAGTTAAACGTTCCTTTTCTGAAACTTGCTCCCCAGTATGTTGGTCCGTTTTTGGTTACCCGTGTTATCAATCCAGTTTCCTATAAGTTGTCGCTTCCGCAGAATTGGAAGGTTCATGATTAGAGATGAGCGAGTAGTGAAATATTCGAAAGTTCGAAATTCGATTCGAATAGACCGCGAAATTCGACTATTCGACCGAATATCGAATCCCATTAAAGTCTATGGGAAAAAAATGCTCGCCACTTGGAAATCTCAATTCGACCACTTGGAGGTCACCAAGTCCACCCTGAAACCTCAGAAAAGGATGCCAACACTGCTGGAATGCAACTGGGACAGCAGGGGAAGCATGTCTGGGTGCATATAACGCGCCCAAGTCGCACTATTACGCCACTATCACAGCCTCTCAACAATACACTCCAAAGACAATCTAATCTCTCTGTAAAGTGAGACCATACAAGGAAACCTTCTTTCCTCTACATTGCCATGGACCCCAAGCCAAACTAGACAAAAAAGAAGATGAAATTCTGCACCCCTTAAAATCACGTTGCCTATGACAACCACAGATGGCATAGGCAAGGGGGAAAGCAAATAGACCCCACCCCTAATTGTCATTGTGTGTGTGTGTGAAATGTGGTCAGACATGTCTTCTTTAAAATGTAAAAACAACTCAAACACATGCAGAAGCCTTAAAATGCCCAAATTGTTGGCGCTAGAGATATCAGTGACCCGACCTGGCCCAGTGTCATGTCTAGCAGGTAAAGCAGTGGGGATGTGGAGGGATGCGTAGGACCGCAAAAGGCAGGAAGAGGCCGTGGGCTGGCCAGAGGCTCATGGAAAATTTTGTGGAGGCCCAAGAGGTGAGACCTCTTAAAGATTTTGTGGAGGCCCAAGAGGTGAGACCTCTTAAAGATTTTGTGGAGGCCCAAGAGGTGAGACCTCTTTAAAATTATGTGGAGGCCCAAGAGGTGAGACCTCTTAAAATTATGTGGAGGCCCAAGAGGTGAGACCTCTTAAAGATTTTGTGGAGGCCCAAGAGGTGAGACTCTTAAAATTATATGGAGGCCCAAGAGGTGAGACTCTTAAAGATTTTGTGCAGGCCCAAGAGGTGAGACCTCTTAAAGATTTTGTGGAGGCCCAAGAAGGTGAGACCTCTTAAAAGATTTTGTGGAGGCCCAAGAGGTGAGACCCTTTAAAAATTATGTGGAGGCCCAGAGGTGAGACCTCTTAAAAATTTTGTGGAGGCCCAAGAGGTGAGACCTCTTAAAGATTTTGTGGCAGGCCCAAGAGGTGAGACCTCTTAAAGATTTTGTGGAGGCCCAAGAGGTGAGACCTCTTAAAGATTTATGGAGGCCCAAGAGGTGAGACCTCTTAAAATTATGTGGAGGCCCAAGAGGTGAGACCTCTTAAAGATTTTGTGGAGGCCCAAGAGGTGAGACCCTCTTAAAGATTTTGTGGAGGCCCAAGAGGTGAGACCTCTTAAAGATTTTATGGAGGCCCAAGAGGTGAGACCTCTTAAAGATTTTGTGGAGGCCCAAGAGGTGAGACCTCTTAAAGATTTTGTGGAGGCCCAAGAGGTGAGACCTCTTAAAGATTTTGTGGAGGCCCAAGAGGTGAGACCTCTTAAAGATTTTGTGGAGGCCCAAGAGGTGAGACCTCTTAAAGATTTTGTGGAGGCCCAAGAGGTGAGACCTCTTAAAGATTTTGTGGAGGCCCAAGAGGTGAGACCTCTTAAAGATTTTGTGGAGGCCCAAGAGGTGAGACCTCTTAAAATTATGTGGAGGCCCAAGAGGTGAGACCTCTAAAGATTTTGTGGAGGCCCAAGAGGTGAGACTCTTAAAGATTTTGTGGAGGCCCAAGAGGTGAGACCTCTTAAAGATTTTGTGGAGGCCCAAGAGGTGAGACCTCTTAAAGATTTTGTGGAGCCCAAGAGGTGAGACCTCTTAAAGATTTTGTGGAGGCCCAAGAGGTGAGACCTCTTAAAGATTTATGTGGAGGCCCAAGAGGTGAGACCTCTTAAAGATTTTGTGGAGGCCCAAGAGGTGAGACCTCTTAAAGATTTTGTGGAGGCCCAAGAGGTGAGACCTCTTAAAATTTTGTGGAGGCCCAAGAGGTGAGACCTCTTAAAGATTTTGTGGAGGCCCAAGAGGTGAGACCTCTTAAAGATTTTGTGGAGGCCCAAGAGGTGAGACCTCTTAAAGATTTTGTGGAGGCCCAAGAGGTGAGACCTCTTAAAAATTATGTGGAGGCCCAAGAGGTGAGACCTCTTAAAATTATGTGGAGGCCCAAGAGGTGAGACCTTTAAAAATTATGTGGAGGCCCAAGAGGTGAGACCTTCTTAAAGATTTTGTGGAGGCCCAAGAGGTGAGACCTCTTAAAAATTATTGTGGAGGCCCAAGAGGTGAGACCTCTTAAAATTATGTGGAGGCCCAAGAGGTGAGACCTCTTAAACATTTTGTGGCAGGCCCAAGAGGTGAGACCTCTTAAAAATTATGTGGAGCCCAAGAGGTGGACTCTTAAAATTTTGTGCAGGCCTAAGAGGTGAGACCTCTTAAAGATTTTGTGGAGCCCAAGAGGTGAGACCTCTTAAAAATTATGTGGAGGCCCAAGAGGTGAGACCTCTTAAACATTTTGTGGAGGCCCAAGAGGTGAGACCTCTTAAAAATTATGTGGAGGCCCAAGAGGTGAGACCTCTTAAAATTATGTGGAGGCCCAAGAGGTGAGACCTCTTAAAAATTATGTGGAGCCCAAGAGGTGAGACCTCTTAAACATTTTGTGGAGGCCAAGAGGTGAGACCTCTTAAAAATTATGTGGAGGCCCAAGAGGTGAGACCTCTTAAAAATTATGTGGAGGCCCAAGAGGTGAGACCTCTTAAACATTTGTGCAGGCCCAAGAGGTGAGACCTCTTAAAAATTATGTGGAGGCCCAAGAGGTGAGACCTCTTAAAAATTATGTGGAGGCCCAAGAGGTGAGACCTCTTAAACATTTTGTGGAGGCCCAAGAGGTGAGCCATAAACATATACATTTTTCTTATTTACGGAGCAATTCTACGGCGGTTAAGGAGGAGGAGGAGGAGGTGGAGGAGGAAATGGCACTTCATACAGATGGCACTTCACTTTTGGCTGCTTTCCACGGTTGGAGAAGCAAAGTCCGGGTCAATCCACTTGCTGTTCATTTTGATTAGCGTCAGCCTGTCCGCACTGTCGGTTGACAGGCGGCTGCGCTTATCGGTTATAATGCCCCCGGCTGCGCTGAACACCCTTTCTGATAGCACGCTGGCGGCAGGGCAGGCAAGCACCTCCAAGGCGTACAGGGACAGTTCCAGCCACGTGTCCAACTTGGAGACCCAGTAAGTGTAGGACGCCGAGGGATCGGGGAGGACAGGGTACGGTCTGCCAGGTACTCCCGCAACATCCGCCGATACTTGTCCCTCCTGCTGATAGCGGGCCCCGCAGTGATGGAAGTTGCACGAGGGGGTGCCATGAACGTGTCCCACACCTTGGAGAGTGTTCCCCTGGTGGCTGTGGGCCTGATAGATGTTGTGGGACTCTGGGAGACCCTCTCCTCTCTGCCGCCAGCGATGGTGGGTGGGAAAATCTCCATCATGTTCTGCACGAGTTCCCTCTGGTATTCCAGCAATCGATTCGTCCTCTCCTCTACCGGAATAAAAGAGGAGACGTTATCTTTATACCGGGGGTCCAGGAGTGCGAAGACCCAGTACAGTTTGTTCTCCACTATCCGGACAACACGTGTGTCCCGGGAAAAGCAGCCCAGCATGAAGTCAGCCATGTGTGCCAGACTCTGAATAGGCATGACCTCACTGCCCCCACCAGAAGGATCACTTGCCATTTCCTCCTCTTCCTCTTCCGCCTCCTCTCCGCCCCATCCGCGCTGAACCAATGGGACGCACACAGCCTGACTGCTACCCTCGCCGCCAGCATCCTCCTCCTCTTCCACAGCCACCTCCACGTCGTCCTCCTCCTCATCCTCCTCCTCCTGCAACTGCCACCGTGAAGCAGACAAAAGTGTGGTCTGACTGTGTAGCTCCGTTGCGTCTCCTCCTACCCCCGTCTCCTCTGCGTGCAATGCGTTCTCCCTTATTGCGATGAGCGATTCTTTAAGGACGCCTAGGAGCGGGATGGTTACGCTCACTATAGCGTCCTCGCTGCTGACCTTCTTGGTGGACTCCTCAAAGATACGCAGTACATCGCATATGTCTGCCATCCATGGCCACTCGTGGTTGGCAAACTGAGGGAGCTGAGTTGGAGGCACGCGTGGATTCATAATCTGGTACTCCATCAATGCTCTCTGCTGCTCACACACCCTGGCCAACATGGAATAGGTGGAATTCCAGCGAGTCGGCAGGTCGCACAACAGCCGATGTTCAGGCAAATGGAGGCGTTGCTGGAGTTTTTTTAAGCTAGCAGCAGCTACAGTTGACTTCCGAAAGTGAGCGCACAAGCGCCGCACTTTCACCAGTAGCTCTGCCAGGTTGGGGTAAGTCTTCAGAAATTTTTGGACTACCAGATTAAAAACGTGGGCCAGGCATGGTACGTGATTGAGTTCGGCAAGCTCCAGAGCCGCCACCAGGTTACGGCCGTTATCGCACACGACCATGCCTGGTCCTAGCTGCAGCGGCGACAGCCACATCTCCGTCTGCTGCAATATGGCGTCCCTCACCTCTGGGGCGCTGTGCTTCCTGTCGCCCAAGCTGATGAGCTTTAGCACCGCCTGCTGACGTCTCCCCGCGCCAGTGCTGCAACGCTTCCAGCTAGCGGCTGAGGGAGATGTTAAGGCACAGGAGGAGGAGGAGGAGGAGGAGGAGGGGGGTTTATCAGAACCCATGCTGGCAATCTTGGGCGGGGGTGGTAGGTAGGCCGTCTCTGTTTGCGACCCCGTCCCCGCTTCCACTACATTCACCCAGTGTGCCGTCAAAGAGATGTAGCGTCCCTGGCCGCAAGCGCTTGTCCACGAGTCGGTGGTCAAGTGGACCTTTGCGCTGACTGCGTACCTCAGGGCCCGCCTGATGTTACGCGACACGTGCTGGTGCAGGGCGGGGACGGCACTCCGGGAAAAGTAGTGGCGGCTAGGGACGGAATAGCGAGGTGCGGCAGCCGCCATCAGGTCGCGGAAGGCCTGCGTCTCCACAAGCCTAAACGGCAACATCTCCAGGGCCAGCAGTTTGGAGATGTGGCAGTTTAAGGCTTGGGCTTGGGGGTGACTCGAGGCGTACTTCCGCCTGCGGTCGAACGCCTGCGAGATGGACAGTTGATGGGACGAGGAGTGTGAAGGTGCAGGCGAAGAGGCGGGGGAAGGGGAGGCTGAAGGAGAAGGCCCCAAAGTAGCCGAGGCAGAGGCAGATGTGGAGGTGTCCTGGCTGGAGGTCTGGACCGCAGTGGCAGCACACAACAAAGGGGAAGAGGCAGTGGCAGCAGGACCGGGCGCAGGTTGTATTGCGTTTGCTCTCTCCCACTCAGCCCAGTGCTTGACTTCCAAGTGACGCCGCATGCCTGAGGTGGTCAGATTGCTCTTCTCAGAGCCCCTACTCAGTTTTGAGTGGCAGAGTGTGCAAACCGCGCTCAGTTTGTCATCCGCACAAACATTAAAAAATCTCCACACCACAGAAGTACGAGGCCTCGATGGGGGAGCTTCACGCGACTGCCCGCTGCCGGGAACAGCTTCGGCCGTGCTGGCTGTGGCCTCACTACTCTGTCTGGACTGTCCTCTGCCTGCCCTCTGCTGTGGACATCCCTCTGCCTGTGGACATCCCTCTGCCTCTGGACATCCCTCTGCCTCTGGACATCCCTCTGCCTGGGACATCCCTCTGCCTGTGGACATCCCTCTGCCTCTTGCTGCCTTTTTCGGTGCTGCGCAGACACCACCTCTCCACTGCTTTCCCCGCTGGACATCACCCCTGGCCAAGTGGGGTCGGTCATTTCGTCATCCACCACCTCCTCTTCCTCACTCTGCTCCTCCTCCTGCCCACTGGACATTCCAACAGCCTCCCTTGATGGCAACTGCGTCTCATCATCATCATCGCTCATGATAACAGATGCTGGTTCAGGGTCCACATCAGCAGGAGATGGCGAAAACTCAAGTGTTTGGGCATCACTACAAACAAATTCCTCTGCTAGCTCCTGGGATTCTTCCGGCACATCTGAAAAAGGACCCGAAAAGAGCTCCTGGGAGGGGTCAAGGGTGGGATGACTCTGTTGGCCAGGTGTGGAGGAAGGAGGGTCAGAGTGAGACTGTGTGGATGACTGGCTGGTGGACAACTGTGTGGAAGCGCTATCGGCTATCCATTGCACCACCTGTTCAACCTGCTCAGGCCTCAACAGCGGTGTAACTCGCCCCCTGCTTAACTGTCCATAAAGGCAGGGATTCTGGATGAGTGT
>ONZH01016571.1:0-34349 GCA_900303285.1 Rhinella marina
AGGAGGAGAATGTCGGCGAGACAGTAGAGGGTACCAGTGCTCAGTCCTTAACTCTTGAGCATGTATGGGCTGAAGAGGAGGACTTGGAGGAGGAGGAGGAGGAGGAAATGGAGAGTCAGGCCAGTGAGGAGAGGGAATTCTTGCGTGTTGGGACTCTGGCGCACATGGCATGACTTCATGTTAGGCTGCCTATCCCGTGACCCTCGCGTTAGAAGAATTTTTTCAAACACTGATTACTGGGTGTTCACTCTCCTGGACCCACGGTACAAGCAGAACCTTTCCACTCTCATCCCTGCAGAGGAAAGGAGTATGAGAGTGAATAGATATCAACAGGCCCTGGTGCACAAGCTGAAACAATTCTTCCCATCTGATGCCGCTAGCGGCAGAGGGCATGGTTCTGTGTGCCAAGTAGCGGGGGAGAGAAGGCGAGCAGGCAGCTTGTCCAGCACTGGTAGGGGAACGCTCTCCAAGGCCTTTGCCAGTTTTATGTCACCCCAGCAAGACACTGTCACCTGTCCCCAGTCTAGGCAGAGTAGGGGGGAGCTGTACACAAAGCTGTTGAGGGAGTACCTAGCTGACCATACCAACATCTGTAGCGATCACTCTGCTCCATACAACTACTGGGTTTCAAAGCTGGACACGTGGCCTGAACTGGCGCTGTACGCCTTGGAGGTGCTGGCCTGCCCTGCCGCTAGCGTGCTGTCAGAGCGGGTATTCAGTGCAGCTGGTGGCATCATCACCGATAAGCGTACACGCCTGTCAACTGACAGCGCTGACAGGCTGACGCTTATTAAAATGAACAAAGCCTGGATTTCACCGGAATTCAAATCTCCTCCGGGGGAAAGCAGCTAAAGATTTAAATAACTTATGTATCCGATTCCTCTTCTCTACTCCTCCTACTCCTCCTCCTTATCGTCTTTGCCTAACGCTGACCAAAAAAACGCCATTTTTCAGAGGTCCAACTGGCACTCTTTTACCACAATTTTTCAGGAGGGCCACCTACAGGCCCTCTGTCCAAACAATTTTTTTTGGAGGTCCACCTACAGGCCCTCTGTCCAAACAATTTTTCTGGAGGTCCACCTATAGGCCCTCTGTCCAAAAATTTTTCTGGAGGTCCACCTACAGGCCCTCTGTCCAAACAATTTTTCTGGAGGTCCACCTACATGCCCTTTGTCCAAACAATTTTTCCGGAGGTCCACCTACAGGCCCTCTGTCCAAACAATTTTTCTGGAGGTTCACCTACAGGCCCTCTCTCCAAACAATTTTTCCAGAGCATTGCATTGCAATTATTCATGTCCTGAAATATAAAGAAAATGAAACAAAGTACATCAACTTATAAATTAAAATAGCCCCTATCCATACCTTCACTTACTTGCATCCTCAGCCACTTGCACTCATACTCCCTGAAAAAGAAAAATGTAGAAAATAAGAAAGAAAAATAAAGAAGAAAAGGAAATAAGTACAAACAAATACAAATATGAGAAACCAAAATATGATAAATATAATCTACAGATAGAGACATATATATTCAATATAAAAAAGATACCCACCTAATAATCAAATGTCTAATTGCTGCTATACATGCACCTCCTTCATGAAATAAGTTGGGATCATATAACAATCTATATATAAGAACAGACCTCACCCATATTTTCATTCACCTACATCCCCAGCCACTTGCATCCATATCTGTCACTTGCATCCATATTTTTCCAAAACGAGAAAATATAAAAGAATGGATAGCAGGAAAAAAGGAATAGAAATATACAAAGAAACACACTGATTCCATAACTTCAATTAATAATGACTGACAGACATATTTTTTGTACACTCTTTATTTCTATTTTTATTCTTATTTACGTGCACTGAATTATTTTGTGCACTGAACACATATATATGATATGCACTGTATGTATGAACCATAAATACTATATGTCCATAATATTGTATCTGAATCTAGAAGTTCAATCCACAAGGCATCTAAGCCACTAATCCAGAAATTATAATGAACCCCTGGAGAAACAGGAGGGGCTCAATCAAAATGTTATAAAAGTGCCAGAGAAACAAGCATAATCCACAAACCACTGAAGAAGGGGCAAGTATAGCCCTGAAACGCGTTTGGTTCACTTTCGATACCTTGTGGATTTAAAAATATTTAAAAGTATTACGGCATAATTATTATGGCACAAGACCAAGATTGTGATTTTGCCCGCATATAACAAAACAGGACAACAAGTACCATTGGAAAATTCAGAACAGCTGGAGCGCAGCTACCAATCAACTACTCACGCTGACTCCGAACTCCAATCACGCGCCAAACAGAGCAAGGCAACACGTGGGACGCCACGGGAAAACGCCGGGCCGGCCAGCATCGCTGACATCGCGGACACACAGCAGAACCCCGGAGAAGCAGCGCATCCAAACCAGTACAGCAGACCACGCATCCTACTAGGAGGGTAACGTACTGAGACATATTACCAAGTCCACAATATTTCCAACGAGTGGATATTATCTACTTTACATAACAATATATGCCTTATTGTTAATACCATCCAAGGTGGATTAGACATATGTCTATACCATCCAACAGATAAAAGGACACAGTAATACCACATTGATGAAAGAGACATAACAGAATATGTATTTGACCAATTGACTATATATTTGACTATATTTTGTGCATACATCTCTTGCATATCTTTTATTATTCTTTTATTTATAAGTGTTGATTTTACTCAATATTTGTATTTTACTTTATCTATTACCAGCGCTGGGGAAATGTATTTATATTAATACTTTAACTTATTCTATACATATATATAAAGTTCCACCAATTGTAGTACAACATATTCAGCTTACACACCTGTACCACAATTGGAACACAGTGTATAACCTGAATACATATACAAAACCAAATGTAGAGGAGTGCTCATCACCAACGTATATATATTTTCTAAAACTACATTTGGGCGAAGGGTATAGCCTGGTGATTGGAAGCACCCCATATATCCATCAATAGCGGACCGGTGAGCCACTACCCATACTCTATTGGAAACAGCAAAAGGTCTTGCGAATTGGGGCAGAGAATGTTGTGGGCTAGCACATCAGAGAAGGGGTGACTATGGGGTTCCAGGGAGTACGTGACCACATGCAATATCCATTTAAAAGTCATGCCACAATTGATCGAGCTCATAATTGACAATTGTACCGGTTGATGCTAAATTTTTAAGTTGGGGTCCTGCGTCGTCATTCTAACTACATCCGGCTGTTCCAGCTCAACCTCCTTCCCCCCAGTCTGCCCCCCCACCTACAGGCCCTCTCTCTAAACAATTTACGTCTTTGTCCTATCTTTCTCTCTCTCCAAACCATTTTTCCGGATAGCTGCCATATACGGTTTTAAACTGAGTAGTATACATACCACACTTGATCAATCTCATAATTTACGACTGTACCGGTTGATGCTAAATTTTAAAGTTGGGGTCCTGTGTCGTCATTCTAAATACATCCCGCTGTTATCACCACCACACACGCTAGCCCAGGGGGCACTCCTCTGGCTCTTCCAGCGAAACCTCCTTCCCCTCCACCTACAGGCCCTCTCTCCAAACTATTTACCCGGGTAGGGGACGTATTAGATATTGTACTGATTTTTTTTTTTTAGATCTTCTTTTAATTGCCTCCTGCGATAGACAGGAATCGAACCCAGGTCAACTGTTTGGGAAGCAGCTATGCTCACCATTTTACCACCAACAGCCACAGCAACTGATAAGAACAGATACTAAACTTGATGTCAGCTGCAGTGCCAGCATGAGCAGTGGTGTCACCTGCAGGCGGTGATGGACCTGCGTTGCACCTAGTTGGGTGCTTCCCTAACATGTGATGGGCATGTGCCTCGCCTTTCTTTGTCTGGGTGAGCACAATTGCCATGAGGGTAACCACCAGGCTGTTGCCTGAGAATTTGGGGTAATGGTGGGATTAGGCAGCCTCAGAGGCATCCATGCATGCTGCCCCTGCTGTTTTCTGTCCATTTCCGTGGTGTTTCCATCATTTTCTGAGGTTTCCAGGTTTTCACCCAGCCTTCCCTAGGCAGAGCCTTGGTCCCCTGCAAAAATGCTCGAGTCTCCCATTGACTTCAATGGGGTTCGTTATTCGAAACGAGCAACTGAGCATCGTGAAAAGTTCGACTCGAATAACGAGCACCCGAGCATTTTAGTGCTTGCTCATCTCTACTGATGACCTATCCTCATCTGATCTGGTCATCTGTATAAAAGTCTCTGAAAACATATATTAGCCTGGTAGGGCTGATGACGCTGATAAAGGCCTCCGAGTGCTCCGAAGCCTCATTTGAGTATTTTTAAAAGTTTTTTTTCTACAAAACCGGACCTGGGACCTCAGAATAAAAGGTATGGCTTTTATCAGCATCATCAGCCCTACCAGGCTATATGCCTGGTAGGGTAGGTTTGAACTGGGTGACAGAGCCACTTTAACAATAAATCACAAATTTCATACCCGAAAAGAAATTTACAAACCAAGAATACATTTCAAGAAAGTGAACCTGAGGCCAGAACACTGTTGTTCTCTTTCATCAACACTTGAGTTGTCTCAAGTTGACTTTCTTTGCACTGTACCATAAAATGCTGATGGTATCTTTCCCTAGATTTAGCAGATGACCTCTAACAAAAGCTTATTGAAGAAACAGATGATTCTCCTACATGAATCATTGACATGACTGAAGTATAAAAAAAGTCTCTTGACATTTAAAGAAGAGTGTGGTTGATGTTGGTGCAGGCCTTTGATGTTAAAAGTAGACTCACATGAACGTATGACCACCCTGTATACAAAGGATTTTGTGGTTGGTCTTAGAACTCATATGTTTCAGAAAATCTGTTCATAAAGCAGGATGTGTCAAGTTTTGTTTATATTAGATATTCTGATGTCTAGAAATTCCTCAGAACTGTTACAATACTATTTGCCATGATATTTTACTTTGACATATGTGTCAACTTGTTTCCTAAAATATCTCTTTATTTATGTGTCTGTCTCCCTCCCTCCCCTGACTGCCATTTTCAACTTTATACAAGTAAACGTCATAAACACTTTGGGGGGAGATTTATCATAGACTAGAGTTTTATGTCCGTCTATTATCTCCTCTGCACTGCTGGAGGATGCACCTCCTCCGGCAGTCCATGCTCCTAAACTGAAGCCGAGCCTCTGTAGATTTCAGTCTTCTTTTACTCCTGAAAACTGAGGTAAAACAACATAACTTCGTTGGGCATGCTGGCCCCCCTCCTCCCTGTCCTCACCCCACCACCTTTTTGGTAAAGTTGTGAGGGCGTCATAGAAATGCCACTTGTGAAAATATTTTGTCCCAATGCCATTTAAAAAGTTGCAAACATGTTCTTTTCAACTTTTTTTTTTCCAGAGAAATGGTGCAGGGAACTGATAAATATTCCCCTTAATCACTCTACAGTCTTGCCTCAATCTATGGTAAATAGTACTCCATATTTACAACAGTAGTATGATATACTGATGATGATGATGATGAAGAAGAAGAAGAAGAAGAAGAAGAAGAGCTGAGCATTAGAGAGCCCTTAAAGAAGTTGTCTCATAAAGACCACTTTGTCCATATATCATATAAGGCCATATGGTTGACATAGAGGTAGTCTGTTGCTCAGGACCCCCTGTTAGCCAGAGCAGATCACTGCATGTGCTTTTCATTTTCAGCCATTCCTGTGTACATAAATTATCTGATGTTTTACAAATGTGGCATTGTGCTTGTAGTATCTGGTTATTTATTGCTTGCCATGTAGGAAACATTCATCTTATTCATCTCACTTAACTCCATGGGAAATAGCGCATCCTGTCACTGGTTCCGTGCACGCTGGCTGCATGCGCTTTGTGTACTGGTTTTGGGTGTTCCCATGTATGCCGGTTCTGTAATGTGTGCTGGCTGCAGCCTTGTGTGTGAACATGAGTCGAAGTATGGGTGCAGAGTGGGTGGTTCTGTGACTCCTAGTTGTGTAGGCTGGCTGCCTGCAGCCTAGTACTGGCTACAGTTATCCTGTGTATGCTGGTTATCATTTGGGGTGGGCTGGCTGTAGCATTCTGTGACTGGTGTGAACTGACACTTGTGTTTGTATGCTTTATGCTTCTGGTTACTCCTGGTTCTGGTGGGGTTAACATTCCCTGGTCTGTTCCAGGGTGTGGCTTATCAGGTGCCCTCGTTATTGCAGCTATTTCTATCTGTGAGCTGTGGGGCTTAGTGTCAATCTGTCTTGTGCTTGCTGGGTGTAGCCCCTTGCTGCTGACCCAGGGGATTTTGCCATCTGCCCTTCTGTGTGATGTCACCTGGTAATGCGTTGTTGTTGTTGATGTTGTATCCTGTCTGTTCCATGTTTTGCCTGCCAGTGTACTGCTTTTGATCCTGTCTGTTCCATGTATAGCCTGGCTGTGCGTTTCTGATCCTGTCTGTTCCATGTATAGACTGGCAGTGCTTAACTGTTTCTGATCCTGTCTGTCCCATGTACAGTACAGCCTGGCAGTGTCTAAATGCTTCTGATCCTGTCTGTTCCATGTATAGCCTGGCAGTGTAACTGCTTCTGATCCTGTCTGTTGCATGTTTTGCCTGGCAGTGCCTAACTGCTTCTGATCCTGTCTGTTCCATATATAGCCTGGCAGTGCCCAACTGCTTCTGATCCTGTATGTCCCATGTATAGCCTGGGAGTGCCCAACTGCTTCTGATCTGTTTCATGTCTTGCCTGCAGTGCCCCTGGAACTTTTCAACCTTTTGCCACATTTCAGGCTTCAAACAAAAAGATATAACATTTTAAATTTTTGGTGAAGAATCAATTCACAATTGTGAAGTGGAACGTAATTTATTGGATCATTTAAACTTTTTTTGTAATAATAAAACTGAAAAATGGGGTGTGCAAAATTATTTGGCCCCCCTGCATTAATACTTTGTTGCGCCACCTTTTGCTGTGATTACAGCTGCAAGTCGCTTGGGGTATGTCTCTATCAGTTTTACACATCTAGAGACTGAAATTCTTGCCCATTCTTCCTTGCAAAACAGCTCAAGCTCTTTGAGGTTGGATGGAGAGCGTATGTGAACAGCAGTTTTCAGCTCTTTCCACATATTCTCATTTGGATTCAGGTCTGGACTTTGACTTGGCCATTCTAAGACCTGGATACGTTTATTTTTGAACCATTCTATTGTAGATGTTCCTTTATCTTTGGGATCATTGTCTTGTTGGAAGATAATTCTCTGTCCTAGTCTCAGGTCTTTTGCAGGCTCCAACAGGTTTTCATCCAGAATGGTCCTGTATTTGGCTCCATCCATCTTCCCATCAATTTTAACCATCTTCCCTGTCCCTGCTGATGAAAAGCAGGCCCAAACCATGATGCTGCCACCACCATGTTTGACAGTGGGGATGGTGTGTTCAGGGTGATAAGCTGTGTTGCTTTTACGCCAAACATATAGTTTTGCATTGTTTCCAAAAAGTTCGATTTTGGTTTCATCTGACCAGAGCACCTTCTTCCCCTTGTTTGGTGTGTCTCCCAGGTGGCTTGTGGCAAACTGTAAACGAGACTTTTTATGGATATCTTTGAGAAATGGCTTTCTTCTTGCCACTCTTCCATAAAGGCCAGATTTGTGAAGTGTTGGACTGATTGTTGTCCTATGGACAGACTCTCCCACCTCAGCTGTAGATCTCTGCAGTTCATCCAGAGTGATCATGGGCCTCTTGGCTGCATCTCTGATCAGTCTTCTCCTTGTTTGAGATGAAAGTTTAGAGGGACGGCCGGGTCTTGGTAGATTTGCAGTGGTCTGATACTCCTTCCATTTCAATATGATCGCTTGCACAGTGCTCCTTGGGATGTTTAAAGCTTGGGAAATCTTTTGGTATCCAAATCCGGCTTTAAACTTCTCCACAACAGTATCATGGACCTGCCTGGTGTGTTCCTTGGTCTTCATGATGCTCTCTGTGCTTTAAACAGAACCCTGAGACTATCACAGAGCAGGTGCATTTATACAGAGACTTGATTACACACAGGTGGATTCTATTTATCTTCATCAGTCATTTAAGACAACATTGGATCATTCAGAGATCCTCAATGAACTTCTGGAGTGAGTTTTCTGAACTGAAAGTAAATGGGCCGAATAATTTTGCACGCCCAACTTTTCAGTTTTATTATTACAAAAAAAGTTTAAATGATCCAATAAATTTTGTTCCACTTTACAATTGTGACCCACTTGTTGATTATTCACCAAAAATTTAAAATGTTATATCTTTTTGTTTGAAGCCTGAAATGTGGCAAAAGGTTGAAAAGTTCCAGGGGGCCGAATACTTTCGCAAGGCACTGTATATGGCTACTATATGACTCCCAGTTCTTCTCATCTTAGTAAACAAATAATTATATAAACATAAGCAAATTAATATCATAGTTTTTTCAATTTGATGAAGCTATTATAATTGTTTTTGTTGTTGGTTGGGGCTCCTTTTGCATGAATGACTGCATCAATGCTTCGTGGCATTGAGGCGATCAGCCTGTGGCACTGCAGAGGTGTTATGGAAGCCCAGGTTGCTTTCATAGCAGCCTTCATCTCGTCTGCAGTGTTTGGTCTGGTGTCTCTCATCTTCCTCTTGACAATAAGAGAATCTATGGGGTTAAGGTCAGGCGAGTTTGCTGGCCAATCAAGCACAGTGATACTGTAGTTATTAAACCAGTTATTGGTACTTTTGGCAGTGTGGGCAAGTGCCAAGTCCTGCTGGAAAATAAAACTTCCATCTCCAAAAAGCTTGTCGGCAGAGGGAAGCATGAAGTGCTCTAAAATTTCCTGGTAGATGGCTGCAGTGACTTTGGTCTTGATAAAACATAGTGGACCTACACCAGCAGATGACATGGCCCCACAAACCATCACTGACTGTGGAAACTTCACACAAGACCTCAAGCAGCTTGGATTGAGTGCCTCTCCACTCTTCCTCCAGACTCTGGGACCTTGATTTCCAAATGAAATGCAAAATTTACTATCATCTGAGAAGAACACCTTTGACCACTGAGCAACAGTCCAGTTCTTTTTACCCTTGGCCCAGGTAAGACGCTTCTGGCGTTGTCTATTGGTCATGAGTGGCTTGACAAATGGAATGCGACACTTGTAGCCCATGTCTTCCATATGTCTGTGTGTGGTGGCTCTTAAAGCACTGACTCCAGCAGCAGTCCACTCCTTGTGAATCTATGTACTAACACTGCACCATGAATACATCCTCACCAAGAAATATGGTGGTGGCAGCATCATGATGTGGGGATGCTTTTATTCAGCAAAGACTGAGAAGCTGGTCAGAGTTGATGGGAAGATGGATGGAGCTAAATACAGGGCAATCCTGGAGGAAAATCTGTTAGAGGCTGCAAAAGTCTTGAGACTAGGGTGGAGGTTCACCTTCCAGCAGGACAACAACCCTAAACCTACAGCCAGAACTACAATGGAATGGTTTAGATCAAAGCATATTCATGTGTTAGAGTGGCCCAGTCAAAGTCCAATTTTTGAGACAATTCCCTATCATAAATAAGGCGAAAAACCACAGAAACAACCAGAAACAGCTGGATTTCTGAAGTTGACTTAGCAGGAGCAAAAATAACTTTGGCATGTCTCAGACTATTGATAAATGTGTCTTAGAAGTAAAACGACAGAAACGTCACAATTTTCTCCAAAATAAAGACAAAACCAGTTTGATAAATCAGGGCCATAGATCATTAATAATTTGCTTTGAGAAAAATTTTAAGATAACCCTATTATGCATCCTTTATTAAAACAAATATTAATGCAGAAAATAGTTTGCATTATTTCTAAAATGATAACACTTTGTATAAGTTCTTTTGTGAAACTTTTAAAAACATACACAGAGTCAAATAAAACAAGCATTCCCCCTTCCTTATTAAAAATTATTAATTTTGAGGGTTCCAAGTCAGAATGATATTATTTCACGAGATGTTTCACATCGCTGTTGCTGGGATAATTAAAGGGGTTGTCCAGTTTCAGCGAGAAACAGGACAACACTGAGGAATAGCCTAAAATAAACAGAGCTGTACTTGTGTAGCAGATTCCAGACTGCTGCCCCGGTTCTTGTTGGCCAACGCTGTTTACCGAGCTGCAGCTGTGATGTCACGTCAACAACAGGTGACCACTGCAGCCAATTACTGGCATCAACAGTGCACAGTGGAGGCCAATAAAGTCATTTGCAATGGTCATGTGTTGTTGTAACATTATGACTTGCATTGGTGTATATATATATATATATATATATATATATATATATGTATAGAAACTACTTTATCTGGAAATTTCAGAGGAAGTCTCACAGGATACAAATCCCTTTGTCTGAAAGATGATTCTAGTAGTCTAATTAGCATAAATATATACTACAGTGTCATTGCCCTCTCCTTAAAGGGGTTGTCTGGTTTCATGGTCATTATCACCTATCTTCAGGATGGGTGATCAATATCAGATCTGTGGAGGTACGACTCCCGGAACTCCCGCTGATCTGCTGTTTGAAGGGGATACAGCACTCATGAGGGAGCTGGGTCCTCTTCAGTGTTATCATGTTGATTCAAGTGAATGGGGCGAACATCTGTACTTACCCTGCACCACCAATACAAACTAGGTGGCATGGTGGCATGAAGGTAAACATAGAAGAGAATGCTGGGCATGCACATGTGAATTGTTCACTTCAAACAGCTAATCAGCTGAGGTGCCTGGAGCTGGTCCTCACCAATCAGATGTTGGTGACTTATCGTGAGGATAGGTCATCATTGTGATAAAATCAGACAATAGCTTTAATAACTAAGCTTTTTAATAAGACCCAACTTATTAAAGAATACTATTTTTGTAACGTTGTTTGGTTAATCTGTACATTTTGTGAACTTTATGTTTACAGAAAATAATATGGGCATGTGTGTTGTGAAAAGTTTAATATTAATTCCAGCACTGCACCTTGTTAAGACTGCGGTTTCTTTGAAGTTCTTGAAAATGACAGGAACTCTTTATGATATACAGCAGTTGAAAATTAATTTAATATGTCAAACTCTTGAATAAGAAAACTAGTAATTTTACAGAATGTTTTTTGTGGTCTGGCTATATTTGTTAGAGGAGTGCCTTTTCTGTATTACTTTTTGTCTTAAAAGGGCAATCTGCAATTAGTTCAAGCAGAAAAGATTATAGCCAGGTGCAGCTTTTGATGTGATTGCCGTGCTCTTTTGTTAATTGTGTCTCTTAATACTAGTTTGGTACTGGTCATTCTCCAAGCATCCATGGAATTTGTGGCTATAGCAAGTTAGTTTGTCTAGACAAGAAGATCTGGCATAGATGGTATTTGTAGGCGGTTATTGTAATTATTGATTGCAGGCTTTTACTTCAGTAAAAGGCAGTATTATACACCTATGTGATATTGCTTAGTATAATATAACTGTAACCTTTAGATCAATATAATCATAGAATAGATAATAACACACAATAATCACCTTTATAATTAAAAGTAAAATGAATCTGCTTAATTTATTATTTACGGTGTTTTTTGTCAGTTTTAAAGGGTTTCTGTCACCAGAAATGACCCTATTAAACCAAGTGTCATTTGCAATGAGCAAATGACACTTGATGCCAGTAATGTTACTATTATAGTCCTCAGTAACGCCGTTTTGCTAAAAATTACGATTTTATAATATGCTAATGACCTCCCCTAGGTGCAGTAGGCGTGAACCTGCACCTAGGAGAGGCCGTAATTATGCCTCTTACCACGCCCCCGGTCGCGCATTGCGATCAGCGCGCTAGAGAGCCGGCGCCGCCCGGGTCCCGGCTTCATTACTGGCGCAGGCGCGGGATTTCGGATCGTACAGGGCCGGGAGCCGAAAGAGCTGGCTGCCCAGGCCCCTGTCCAATCAGCGCGACCGGGGGCGTGGTAAGAGGCATAATTACGGCCTCTCCTAGGTGCAGGTTCACGCCTACTGCACCTAGGGGAGGTCATTAGCATATTATAAAATCGTAATTTTTAGCAAAACGGCGTTACTGAGGACTATAATAGTAACATTACTGGCATCAAGTGTCATTTGCTCATTGCAAATGACACTTGGTTTAATAGGGTCATTTCTGGTGACAGAAACCCTTTAAGTCTGTCTTTGCTTTAAAGGGAACCAGTCATTTTGATTTTTGGACTATTATCTACAGTAATACATGAGTAGTACTAAAGATACAGAGTCCAGACCACTATTTTTAATTTAACTACTGCCACTGGTTCCCCCTCTGTCAGTTCTCAGTGCTGAAATACCCAGTCTGGACTAGTATTCTGATCTACCATAATGGAGAGAACTCGTTTGGTATGGCAGTCCTGACAATGTATTTCAACGCAGCTCTGAGCACTGACCGTGAGTGAATTTTGTGCAATAGGAAAATAAAAAATAGTGATCCCCGCAGTACTACTCATGTATTACTGTAGACAATGGTCCAAAATCGGGGTGACAGATTTCCTTTAAGAGGTTGTGCCAAATTTATGAAATGCCACACAGTAATGATATATTTGGCACAAGTGCAATCTGGTGTTCTCCTATGTCTCTAAAATTACACCCGGAGGTTTCCTGGCATGGAGATGCAAGTTTTTTGTGACTTTTCAAAAAGCCACACATAATAAATATGAATTAAGGGTGTTCTAATATGAAATCCTGACCTACTTTTCACTCCACTAAAAGTGTCGAGAGTCACCAAATGTCAAAAAATGTTACCAAATGTCACAAATATGATTTATGATATCATAAAATTTATAAGAAAAGAAGGGAACAGAAGGCATTTGAAATAATAGTCCATCTGTCAGCAGATTTGTACCTATAAAACTGACTGACCTGTTATATTTGTTCATGTATGCCCACATTGCTGAGAAAAATGAAGTTTTAATATATGTAAATGAGCCTCTAGGAACAATGAGGGCGTTGCTGTTATACCTAGAGGCTCCTCTATCTCTTTAACTGCTACGCTCTTTCCACTTTGATTGGCTGGGCCAGGCAGGCATGACAACATTTTCACTACCTGGCCCTGTTAATCAAAGTGCAGAGGACATGGCGGTTGCAGAGAGCGTAGAGCCTCTAGGAGTAACCACAACGTCCCATTGCTCCTAGAGGCTTATTTGCATATATTAAAACATCATTTTTCTCAGCATTGCAGGCACATATTAACATGGGACCAACACAGATGTCTTCAGCTGCCAAGCACACATGTAACAGGTCAGTCAGTTTCATAGGTACAAATCTGCTGACAGATACCAGGTTGTAATTTGTAGTATACAAGAAGAAAAAGATCCATTAGTTATAAGTCCAGTTTATGTATGATATAGCCAAGATGATTGCCTATAAAATGATGATAGTATCACGTTTGAAGCTGGAGTGGATGGTGAGATATGGAGCCTGAAAGTCAAATGTTCAAAACATTGTTACTAGTGATGATTGAGCACCTCGATGTTCGGGTGTTTGGGTGCTAGGGCCAAACAGTAGGTGGTGCTCGAGTGCTCGGCCGAGCACCCGAGTATAATGGAAGTCAATGGGAGAAGACCAGGCACCCCCTGCTCTGCAGAGGGGAGGGTGTCTGGTTCATAGGGAAACGTGAGAAAATGGTGCAAAGACCACAGAAATGGTTAGGGAACAGCATGGGGAGGATGTCTGGTTCATAGGAAAAGGTCAGAATCGCGACTTCTCCTCTTTCACTCCTTTCACTCGTAAAAGTACGCTAATTAACTGAATTCGTACGCATTAGCGCACAATGCGTAGCATTAGCATACAAATTTGTACGCATTAGCGTACAATGCGTAGCATTAGCATACAAATTCGTACGTATTAGGTTTGTGCCAGATATAACAGCCCTTAAAAGGGCTTTTGGGTCTTTTCTGAGGGATTTCTATCCCTGCCTAGTGTGCTTCGCTCCCTACAGTGTATGTCCCTCCTTGCTGCAGCAGTGCTTGTGGCGTTAATGGCAGGCCACCTAGAGCTATTTTCAACACCTTAAAAGTCCTCAAATATAAAAAAATAAAAGTTTGTGCCAATAGCCCTTAAAAGGGCTTTTGGGTCTTTTCTGAGCATTTTCTATCCCTGCCTAGCGTGCTTCTCTCCCTACACTCTCTGTCCCTCCTTGCTGCAGCTGTCCCTGGCTCGGTATGAGTCGGGCACATGTCACCGGGTGCTTTATAGCACCCGATGACGCGTTCCCAGCTAGCCAATAAGTGTAATGCCAGTAGCTAAGATTACAGTGAATGGCAGCACCTTCCCACACACTAATTGGCTAATTAGTGTGCGGGGAGAGGACTCGAGCAACGCCATATTCGTCCGAATAGTGTATTCGGCTGAACATGTTCGCTCAACACTAATTGTTAACCTTTTGCTCGTCAGTGTACCTTTCGTTTCTGTGAAGAAGTAAAATATTCTAAAAACTGGTTTTACGTTTGTAACCTGTGGTACATCAGTTTCCCCCCTGTGTGAATGTGTCAGAAAGCTTTACCTCCCTTACTTTTTCAATTACACTGGCCACCTAATTGTTTATTCTTTTCTTTCTTGTTTTGCCACCTGGGATCAGTGTACCAAAACTAAGGAAAATGCTTACAGCAATATGAGTTAATATCTTAAACATTATTGTTTCTATGCAACTATATTACTTACCTGCACCAAGGCAGCTGCAGCAGGGTGTCTGCTCTGTTTGCTGTCTGCCTGCTGGTGTTTTATGTGGGAAATTGCAAAGGCCTGTGAGATCTGCACTTGTATAGAAGGGCACAAACAACAATCAGGGGTAAACCACTGTGGAGGTTTGAGCTATTAGCATGTTACTCTGTGAAATCAATCATCTGATGTATAAATATTATTGTACAAATTATTTATTTTCCATGTAATTTTTTAAGGACTGCTTTTAATTAACTCATTTGAATTATTTTCAACAACCTCCAATTGTCTTTTGAAGAATACCATGCTTCACAGTTTCACATATTAGAGTCACATTATTGTGCTGTAGTCCTAGTCTGCAATACCTTGGGAAAAATCTTTAAAGCACAGACTCTAGGGATATAATAGATTAATAGTCTACAATGTCATATCCACTAACAGATTCTGAAATTCCAAAGTAAACTCTGTTATGAATGGGTGGGAGTCATTGTTAGATGAAACCATTAATGGTATAACTAAGAGTAGTGATGATATATGTATATCGTAAACTTGTGAGAATTCACTAAAAAAAAAAAAAAATTGCTAAGTTTCTTAGAAAAGATTCTTCCTTACCTTTGGTCCAAAATACTAAGTTAATTATTTCATCAAACGTAAGAAGTAAATAAAGGAGGATGAGATTTTCATTTCAGGGTCAGCTTAAATACGGTACATTGGATAAAACAGAAGATAAAAAAGGATTCAGAATGCTACTATCATGAAATAAGTGCTAAGTCGGAAGTGATCTGTCATCTTTCTCTGGCACAACATTGCTACCCCATTCATCATGAAACTATATGTTTTAGATATCACAACATGTATTTCCAGAACTCCCATAGAATTGAATGGAGAGAGCACTGCATAAAAAGCTTTTTAATGACCACTTTTTTGCAATATACCACATATGGTGGCTTTTTACTTGGGCTACCAAAATAATTTGTGCACCATTTTTTTTCATGACACATGGAGCTGCTTATTAAAGTCATTGCCCCATCTCACAGGAAATGCCACCAATGTCCGATAAGTGTGGGTCCCGATGAGGCCACATATCAATTCACCTTTATGGGAGCTCTGGAAATAGCCAAGTATACTTGACTACTTTCAACACTCCAATAGAAGAATGACAACACTTCTAGAGATAAGTGTGTCCTATTCTAGAGATAGATGCCCCCGTTAGACAAGGCATAAAAAAGTGTCTAATAACCTTTGATAAATGCAGTGCATAGCATGTATGCCAGAAAAATGTCCCATTTTCAGTAGCACATCTGCCCTATATTGACTTCAGGTTGAGGGAACTGCTATGCAACCTCAACATAAATTTACAGCACAGAAAGGGAAGGGATTATTGTATTATAGTATGTGTCCTTCCAATTAATCTAAAATATGCATGCTGGGAAAAATAAGGGAACATTTATTTCAATTAAATTGCCTTGAGATATTATTCAAAATGTAATTTAAAAAATGAAAATTCCAAACATAAAACACACAAGTCCAGGCTGCTTTTTGTTTTTCCTAAACTGACAAAACCTACAAATTAAGTTATAGATGTCAAATGTCTTTCCATTCTTTTGGACTGCCTTCAGGTTACTTCTATTATTTTTCCTTATGCTATTTGTTCTCTTAGCATTGCTGATAACTAATCCTTTTTCATGGATATATGATGAACACTATACATATATATCACAAGGGATCTGCTTTGACATTGCTTTTGATGTTTCCTTTCTTCAAATATAGTACAATCATTTGACAAGTCTCCAAAAATACGATAACTTTATTTTTCAGTAAATCTGACTGATTATATGTAACTTTAAATACGTTAAACCTGGCTTGGCAAAATACAGCGTTCTTCAGTGTCCTTAAATGCCTTTAGATGTAAAAAAAAATTCATTATGCAGGAATTGTGGAATTGCCTTGAGGCGTGCCAAAGCTTGCTGCCTTTTTGTACTTACGAGACACCTTAAGAGACCAAGCATGTGATTTGCTTGTCTATAAATATGTTTCTGGATAGAATGTCTATTCTATATACAATCTAAATCCATGTCGGATCAGAAGATCACTGTCACTCACTCACTAATGAAATAATTCCATGGCCGTTATTACTGAAAATATTTGGAGTCAACATATTATGGTTGTGTTCCTACTTCTTCCTTTCTTTGTATTTCTAAGAGCATTGGTACCACATAGTAAGATCCCTTAATATATGGAAGCATTAATCATCTTTGCTAAAATACTGCAAAGAGAAATAGTCTTAAACAAGAAATATATTGTAACTTGCAATCTATCATTTTTTCTTCATGTCTAGTTTTTAGGTGTGCATGATTTATTAATATGTTGAGTTATGTAAAGGGTGTCATCGTATTCAGCAGTGCTTTGTACAGATGAAAACTACACACATCAGTCCCTATCTCCAATGAGGCTCACAATATTACAATTAATTCACATACCTCACATACGTGTTATGGACCAAGAGATGGTTATCAATATGGTATTGACTTGAAACCCACTCATGCATAGTAAGATGTTTCCCCATCTAGATTTGAACCTAGGACCCCAGTATTTCAAGGCATCAGTGCTAACCAAAAGCAAAATTCATTTAAAAACTGCAATAGTAGTTTTAGATGTGAAATATTGAGTAATGTTTAGTTGCAATCCACTTTCTGCTACAGTGGGCCTTACTTACTCTTTACAGAAACAATCACAGATCATAACAGTTGAACTTTGATGATTCCTTTTTTTTTTTTTTTACAAGAGTGGCACAAATTCTTGATGGTTAAGATACATTAAGTCATTGGTGAGCTCTCTTAACGGAAGTTTGTTAACTTCCCAGTGCATTATTAAAGGGATTCTGTCAGCTAGTTTAAGCCTATAGAGATGAGGACATGGGCTGCTAGATGGCCACTAGCCCGTCCACAAGTTGCTTCCCCAACGTCACGCATTCAGAGCGCCGTAATCTCGTGCATGCATACGCCACTTGTCAGTGGTGGTAAACTGTTCCTTCCCTGTGCTTGCATCAGCATCAGGGAACGAACTGCGCATGCGCGAGATGGCACAACGCTTTGAATGAGTGAAGTCGGGAGAACAAGGAGGAGATTAGAGGATGCGGGGTGGTGCTGGGCTCCTTCACAGTGGGCGCGGCTGGGATCCAGGAACATTGGTAACTGCCCCTTGGGCTCCTTATAACCACAATTAGCATATGAATAAAATCGTTTTTTAGACTAAATAAGGACACACAGAGCAATGGAAAAAGTATAATGTGGACGGGCTAGTGGCCATCTAGCAGCCCATGTCCTCATCTCTATAGGCTTAAACTAGCTGACAGAATCCCTTTAAGTGCAGTACTCCATATGTCCAAAATAGAAACAATATAAAATATTGTTATTTTAATCCTTTTTATTAACTAAAATAAATTAAGTTATAAGGCAAGCTTTTCAAGACTCTGAGGTCCCTTCTTCAGCTGGCCTTTATTGTTTCTCTTTTGGAGAGCATCAAGACACTGCTGGCTAACATGGTACCAAACCTTTTTCTTTTGTGCTCCATGTGTAGTACTGCTGTCCCTGACTCCAGATCACTAATTAATATGTTTATAATTCCCTCCCTGTTCCCCTATTGTGCTGCTGGAAACTACAGCTTGAATACTTTTACATGACTTCTATGCTCACACTCATAATGGAGAGTGCGATTTCTGTAGTTCTCTGAATGTATTCTAATAGTGGTTTGTGGGGCAATGGGGAGGGGAGTATAAACACATTACTTAGCTATCTAGAGTCAGGAGCAGCAGTACTATACATGCACAGTAGTACTGCACTTACTAGTGCATGGGAAGGTGACAAACTCTCTTTAAAGTGATGTTATGGTAGTTAGAAGTTATCATCTATCCACTCGATTGGGGATGAATATTGGATCAGTAAGGATTCTACCATTGGGTCCCCACCAATCAGGCACCCTGAAATAAAAAGAGCAGTAGGTCAGGCTGTTCCATACATGTCTATGGGAAGTCTGGAAATAGCCAAACACGGCTGTCTCCAGAACTCCTGTAGCAATGAATGGAGCTGCTGGAAGGTATGCTTGACCCACTGCTCAGTTTATTTTGTTGGGCTCCCCTATTCTTGTGATCGATGAGGGTCCCAATAGTAGTACCTCCACAGCTCTAGCTTGTAACTCAAATATCCCTTTAGATGTATGGCATGCTTGGTAGCTGCAGATAAATCTTGAATGTTGCTTAACAGGAACAGTTAATAACAGGAACAGTCTTCAATCAGTCCTTGACAGGGACAAACAAGTGTGAGATACTCCACTGGCCTACCACAGCTTGGTTTTGCCCAAAGTGACTGCTAGCTTTCACCCATTCATCTGGGCTGTTCTGGGTCATTAGGATGCTACAGTACTTTGCTCCTAGAAATTACTAGAAGGATTACATCAGTCAATTTGTTTTGATAGGTCATGCACCTCGTGACTGCTAATTTACTCCTTTTCACAGCAATGCCCAGCTGCACTCAGCGACTTGCCCAGCTGCACTCAGCGGCAAGCTTAGAGTACGATGTACATGTCACACACAATTCACTACAGTAGAAGCACAGTCCCTAGGCCACAGAGTGGTTAAAAAAGTCCAATCTCTAGTCCCTTTTTCTATTTACACAAGAGGAGCAATATTCTTTATTTACTTGGCTTGACTTCCAAGAGCTCATTGGGCCAACCTTTCCCTCTATTTTGTACCAGTCCAGTTTACCAGACTGTATCTAGTGGGTCACTTTACAGGGCAGCTGTTTCTTTTTAGTGGAGTATTATGCATTTGTCTCCCTCTGATTCACCAAAAATAAATCACAAGAATTTTGGATCCATTAAAATCCAAATTTTGGGGGAAACTCGGGATGAATTCCAAATAGGTGTAATCGGTTTGCTCATCTTTAATAGAACAAAATAAAGTAAGGGGATAGGATTATTAGCTCCCTGCTTATTACTAGTGTTGAGTGAGCACCTCTGTGCTCGTATGCTCGGGTGCTCCGAGCACCCGAGCATAATGTTAGTCAATGGGACTAAATGGGACTAAACCAGGCAACCCTCGGAAGAGGGGAGGGTGTCTGGTTAATAGAAAAAGGTCAGAATCGCGACTTCTCCTCTTTTACTCCTTTCACTCGTAAAAGTATGCTAATTAACTGAATTTGTACGCATTAGCGCACAATGAGTAGCATTAGCATACAAATTTGTACGCATTAGCGTACAATGCGTAGCATTAGCATATAAATTCGTACGCATTAGCGTACAATGCGTAGCATTAGCATACAAATTTGTACGCATTAACGTACAATGCGTAGCATTAGCGTACAAATCAACATTACAGTGAATGCCAGTACTCTCCCGTACATAGCAGCATAGCAGCGAACAAATGTGTGGGGAAGAGACTCGAGCATTGCGCTCGAGTACACTCGTTGTTCGGCCGAACACCGTGCGGACCCGAGCGTAGGCATGCTCGCTCAACACTACTTATTACTAGAGAGCAGGCATGGTTCAGCCACAGAGGAAACATTCACATGCATAGAGATAACACGAATAGGGATGAGCGAACCTGTGGAAGTTCAGGTTCGCTAGGTTTGGCAGAACTTCAGGTCAAAGTTCAGGTTCAGGACCCAAACTTGACCCGAACTCGAACCCGAACCCCAGTGAAGTCAATGGGGACCTGAACTTCACTTTATTATTTTCCATTATAACATGGTTATATCGGAAAACAGCATAATACTTAAGACGAAATGCAAAAGGAACACCTTTAGAACCATTCCATTTTACATTCTGTCATAATAGAAGTCTATGGGAGCATAATGGATCCATCTTGGTTTCAGTTATGCAGAGCAGGACTCCTTCATAAAGGGAAACCAGGACGGATCCGTTATGCTGCCCATAGACTTCTATTATGACGGAATGCAAAACGGAAGCCTTTAAGAGTTTTGTTGTACTGTTGCTTGGGCACACACTTACGCTATACCTTCTTTCACGTGAACTTTTAGTTTGCTGGTGGTATACCCAGCATATTGTATATGGCATGCCTTACTTGAGTAGGAATACTACATATGTATTGTTGCAATTCAGGATATATTTTATAGGTTGCACTGCCATTGTAAAGCTGACTCAATTTTGGTCATATATGGTACTTATACAGTCTGTGGCCACTTCAAATATTTGAATGCTTATGGTGGAAACAACTGGCGCTGTCAAATTTTCGTTTGCATACATACTTGAGGAAAGTGAATTTTACACTAAAAGTGATCTCATAGGTACAAATTGATATCCAGATTGTGGTATCTCATATAGTGCTGGATCTTGGTATATTAATGGTATGCACTTGCATAATATGTTAGTAATCTGCTTAAATTTTGTGCTATAAGGGGTGGTAAAACTTTAATTTAGTTCTGCTGTCCCGAATCCATTTGGAAAAAAATGTATATATATATTGGACCCTGCTTTTGGAGTCAGTTATGGCATGTGCTTGTTTTAGAAGACCTGTTGAGTACCCTTTAGAGATGAGCGAATCATCAAAAATTCACTTCGGCGAATAATCAATTAATTTATTACAAAATTCATTCTTAATACGAATTTATTCGGTCGAATTTGCGTTACAAAATAATCGTTATTTTGCGAACATTACTGTACAAATTACAAACATACAGTCTAAGCTTTGTTAAAAGTACGATAATGAACTGAATGCGTAAGCATTAGTGTAAAAAGGGCGTACAAATCCTTAGCGTACTATTGACTCGCGATTGTGTCATATGCACGCACGAGGCTAGGCCGCGGTGTACAGTCCTCAGAGGCAGTCCATATGAGGTAGAAAAGTAAGGTGCTCACTGCTAGCTATCCGGCTAAGTGCATAATTTACTAAAAACACCATACAATAAGTGCATAATAGGTGCATAATACAAGTGCATAATACAATAGGGCACATTACAGTACCTGAAAAAGAATACACGCAATGGGTTAAAGTGTTTAAATGTTGCTGAACCTGTTAAAAAATTATTGCTATGCTCAAATACAGCAAAGACATAATTATGCAAACATTTTAGTGCAATCAATTTCACATTTGCAAGTATAATAGGCTCAGATATACGTTTGAGTCTCTCCTCATGGCTGCTTGTCATAAAACACTGGAACACAGTCCAAAATTCAGTTGTAATTTTGTAATCCAAACAGGTAACATGTAATCCACATGGATAATACAAAATAGCAGCAGATAGAGAACCCTCTTTGCAAAGGAGGCTCCCAAATAACCTGAGAAGGGGGGGAAATAGGTGTGCTTAGGCGCAACTGGGAATTTTTGCAGAATGGAGGGGCAAGCCATGTCCATCTGAGTGAGAGTCAAACAGGGGGCAATAAAAACATCATAAACTAAGAACAAGTGCCAACTAGCTCTCATCCTTCAGGTTCAGTCCATGCTGTGGCTCCCATAGGTCCAAAGGTGTCCTTTAAATCAGTCAGTAGAAAGGTTCCTCAGATGAGGAACCTGAAGTCCTCCTTGCTGGAACTGCTGCTGAATGACATTAGAGGACGCTCCTGCCTCCTGTAGGCCAAGCTGGCTGCCATGGTTGACCTCCACTGCCCTCTTCTGCCAGAAGTCGGACTTGTCCGGGTGGTCACACTGGTGAGCGCTGCAGCCACTTGCACCTTCACTTTTCCGGATACTCCTGCCGGGACAGCAGGGGTAAGGACTTCTGACTGCAGCCATTCAGGCAAGGTTGCACCCAGGGAAGAACCACCAGCTCCCCTGGCTGCTGCTGACTTCATTTTCCAGGGTAGTTGGTACTGGATCAAAGTGGACTGGAAAGTAAAGGATGATGTCATAAGTTGACCCAGCTGAAAGAACTGTGGTGGTGGTGGCAATCCAGGGATCAGAGGTTACGGCTGTGGCTTCTCCCTGAAACGGAGGGTGCCATCTAGTGACTCTTGTAGGCAGCGCACGCGTCCTGCGCCTGCTGGTTCCTCCAGTTAAACTTCTGGTGGTGATGCAGGTACCAGGGGATTAGACAATAAGGTAATCCCGGTAGCAAAGGGGCCTTTCAGGGATGCCATGGTGGTATATTCCACCTGATCCCCCATGTATAGGCTGTGGCGGAGTTGAAGTAGGTACAGCCGTTTCACAGACCTGCGGCCCACAAAGTACTCCTTGCCGTCCTCGTCGTCCGCAAGGAAGCCACAGCCTCGCTCTACTGAAAACCATAGGACGGTTCCCTTATGCCGTTACAGTGTAGGGTCTCCCGGCCTCGGATGGTCCAGTACTTGGAAGACTCAGTCCTCCACCGCATTCTTGTAGTCCCATAGGGTCGGGGCGTGGGCCGTCACTGATGCAGGCACAATGAGATTCTGCCGCTTGGAAGGTGTTGTTGTTCTCCTCCTGGGCAGCAGAGTGGACACCCCAGCCGCCTCTGCCGTACCAGCCTGCACGGCGAACATCGAGTCAGGAGCTGGGGGTATTCTCTTGGCCAATTGCGACACTGTGATCTCCTCTGAACTGGACGGTGGGTCGGGGAACTTACTACCAAACACCATCTCTCCCCACTTTGGTTGCAGTTGTTTTGCCATGCTGTGGTATCTTGTTCACCGCTGGCTTGAACTGGAGAGGAAGGCAGAGTAATGAGGGAGGAGTCTTCACTCCCTATACATGCAAATAGATAGTTCCCGGTGGACCGGGCATTGTTTTTCCAGCTTCTGAGGGGGCGTATCTGCACTTTCCCGCTCATGAGGGAGCGTATCGTCATTTTCCCGCTTCTGGGGGCCGGGGGGTGGGGGGACAAGAAGAATGTGTATGTAGCGTACATAGCGTTAGTGTTCCAAATTTTAAGAACATTTACGAATAATACAAAGCGAATCTGGATAAATCTGGATTCGCTTCGGAGTAAGAAAAATGGAGGATTCGTTGCGAATCTACGAAGCGGCGAATAGATTCGCTCATGTCTAGTACCCTTTTGCTCCAAGCTGGCAGCCAGCCAGCCCACTAAACCTCAGACAAAAAGGTCCATGGACAGTGGAGCTAAAGGATTTTTGCTATGGAGAAACCATAGTCATGCATACATACAAATATATACTTATCTGGAAAACGCCCATACTGGGACGGAAAGTCTATTAAAAACTGTATACCTTTTCTTAGGCAAAGAAGGGCAAAGATAAAATGCCTGTTTCAGCATAAATGGGGCTGCATAAATATAATTTATCAATCAAAGTGGAACACTTATACAAATCTGCTGTAAAGGTGTATTGGGACCTACGAAATACTCAACAAAAGAGGATCCCTACGTTTGGACTAATATCTATACCTAAGGGGGCTGATGTGTGTGAATTCATATAGATGCTCATATATTAACCCCTAGTGGAACTATATCTACCTTGAATATTCATTTGAGATACCTCATAATACCATCTGGGCATAATATGTGTACTAAGGCTATTAAGCACGTGATTGGACTATGAATATCCCATATAAGAGAGATATATAGGTGGCCTTTGATTTATTAATATTCTTGGTTGATATCTATAGGCTGCTATTGCTACGTGATATATTTTCTGCTATCCATTTGTTTTTATTATTCAAGCTGCTGTATATTAGGATTATTTGGTGTATTTTATTTTTTGGCATTTTATTGTTTTTTAATAAATGTTATCGTGACCTCTAAATTTTCCCAGTTTGACAGAGTGCATACCTTATTTTTTTATTTTTCCAATCTCTTGTAATTTTCTATATTTATGGCCAAGTGTTGCTAAAGTTGATGAAACACCTGTGGGCCCTATACCCCTTGAAAAATGTAGTGGGGGCGTAGTTTCCAAAATGGGGTAACTTTTTGGGGTTTCTACTGTAGGGGTAGATAAGAGGGTCTTCAAATATAATATGGCGCCTGAAAATTATTCCAGTGAAATCTGCCCTTCAAAAGCCATAAGGCGCCCTTTCTCTTTTGAGCTCTGTTGTATGCCCATACAGCAATTTAGGAACACATGGGGTGTTGTCATATTGAGGAGAAAATGGGTAACAAATTGTGGGGTGTCTTTTCTTCCTATTACCCCTTGTAAAAATAAAAAAATGAAAGCAAAACAAACATTTTAGTTGAAAACTAAATTTTCCGTTATCACAGCCATGCGTTTCTAAATTCTATAAAAAGCCTGTGGCTTTAAAGCGCTCATTACACCCATCATAAAATTAGTTTCTAAAGTGAGGCTACATTTTGGGGGTTTCCATTGTAGGGGTACCTCAGTGTCTCTTCAAACATGACATGGCTCTAGAAAACTATTCCAGCAAAATCTGCCCACCAAAAACTATATGGCACTCCTTCCCTTGTGACTTCTGCAGTGTGCCCATACAACAGTTTATAACCACATATGGGTTCTTTCTGTAAACTGCAGAAATAGGGTAATACAAATTCCGGTTTGTTCGGTTGTTATCCCTTTCTGCATTACCTGAAAAATTTATTAAAATGAAAAATCTGCAAAAAGCAAGAGTCATTTTACCTCTGATCTGCTAAGAGACAAAAAACATTTGTAAAATCAGTTTTGAATATGTTGATTAGTGCCGTTTCTAAAATGGAGTCAATTATGGGTGTTTTCTATTATATAAGCCCCTCAAAGTGACTTCATAACTGAATTGATGCTTTAAAAAGTGGGTTTTGGAAATTTTCTTAAAGGTTTTAAAAATTGGTTCTAAAATTCTAAGCCTTCTAACGTCCTAAAAAAAAATTACAAAATACATTTACAAAATGATGCCAACATAAAGCAGACACATGGGAAATGTTAAATAATATTATTAAACTATTTTATAAGGTATCATTATCTGTGTTAAAAGCAGAGAAATTCTAATTTTGAAAATTGCTAATTTTTCCAAATTTTGGGATTTTTTTCAAATAAAGGTGAAACATAGTGACTCACATTTAGCACTATCATGAAGTGCAATGTGACATGAGAAAACAATCTGAGAATGACTTGGATAAGTAAAAGTGCTCTAAAGTTATTACCAAATAAAGTGACACATGTTAGATTTCCAAAAAACCGGCCTGGTCCTTAAGGTGAAAAATGGAAAGGACCTTAAAACATTATTGCTAGAAATTTCTTAAGTTAAAGTGGTTTTCCAAGATATTTTGATTGATGACCTATTCTCTGCATAGGTCATCAGATTCTGATCGGTGGGCATCCGACACCTGGACCCCTCGAGATCAACTGTATGAGAAAGCATGGGTGCTTGTAGTAGCTTCACAATCTTCTTGCAAATTAACCTAGGCCATATGATATCAAGTTCTTTGGTCACATGGCTTAGACACAGCTCACCCCTATTAAAGAGAATGGCGCTGAGCTGCGATATCAAGCACAACCACCTTACAATGTACACCGCTGTGCTTGGTGAGCTGAGAGAAGGCCACTGCACTACTGCGATCGCTAGTGCCTTCTCAAACGACTGATCAGCATTGGTCCTGGGTGTTGGACCATCACGATCCGATACTGATGAACTATCCAGAGGAAAAGACATCAGTTAAAATATCTCGTAAAGTCTCATTGATGAATCATTGAAAAAAAATTGTAAAATAAAGTTTTTGTTTTTTTATACATGTAGCTGAGTTTCTTACACTTTCTGACTTTGAAACATGACCAGAACATGATAAAACATGTTTATGTCCACTTGACAGAAGTCATTGTTTTCTGAACTTATTAAAAAAAAAGAAAGTTTAAAATGTATGCTTGTAAAACTATTGTTTTATGTTATGTTAATACAGATGGCTTGTATATATTAAAGCATTTTATAGATTTGAGCCATACATTTCATGCATTCTTTTCCTTTTGTTTACTTTTCATGTTAGAAGCATTGTCTAGACAGGAAGCAACATCATGAAATTAGTGCATGAAACATAAATCTGTGACCCATAATTTATAGTATGATCCACTCCACTTTGTGTGCATTAAATAGCTCCTTCAAGAAAAGAAATAAGGTTTTCATGCTAACTTTGAATGTTAAAAAATATACCTAAAAAACTATTGCAAGTGTTGCAAGTGTTGCCAAATGAAATAGTTATTTTTAATTACTTAATTATGTTCTTACTTACATACATATGTTCCCTAATTTTCGAAAAGTTGCCCTTTGAAATAAATGGGTTATCAATATAATGCATGCATCAGCACCCCACTGCAATGCCTGCAAGTTTTTTCATCTCCGATCCCCGCCTTTTACCCCTTAGATGCCTTGGTGAATAGAAACTGTGGCATCCAATGAGTTTCACAGATTGAGGGAGCATCCTCTGTGTACCTATTAGCACCCATTATCATGGTACCAATGGGTTTCTATGGCAGCCAGGGGTCTCACAAAGGCTTCCAGGTATGCCATATCCAACTGCCTCGTAAGCTATGCCATAAGCATAGGCTATAGTTTGCCTATCAGTGTTATACTAAGAGGTAATAATGCTTTGGAATACTAGGCATTAAAACTAAAATATTAACAAAATAAAAAAATAAATATATGGTCTCACCTCAATCTCACTTCAATAACATACAGAAAAATACAGCACATTATTTAAACAGCATTGCTCATGGTATGCAAAACATGCAAAAATACAAGTTATTCTATAGCATGTAACACTTTTTGATGCAGTTTTTTTGAGCCAGAGCCGGGAGTGGATTCAAAAGAAATGAGTAATATAAAGGAAGGGCTTATACTTTCTTCTTACTGGATCCACTCTTGGCCTTGGCTTGAAAAACGACATAAATCTTACCACAAAAACCTTTTTGTTATAATAACTATCCATATTGCCAATGAAACAACAATGCTGGCATTTATTTTCTTAGATTTTTTTTGCTGTGTCATTCATTTTTTTGCTGTTATTTTTACTGAAAATCTATGAATTAATTGACAACTGGGTGTTACCATTTCCTCACACAGTCTGGCTTTGTCAGCCTTGACTGGATAGTGTCAGAGTGTCTAGAGACACAACCCTAACCAGTAATCCCCAGCTGTCTAGGAAGAATGATGCTCCGGCATTGTTACTTTGTGAAGAATACAATTACTTACTAAAACAGACATGTCAGGAGAGCTTATGGGTCCTTTTTAACTTTTTTAAGCAGTTCAGATCTCTTATGAATAATAGACTCTTTGGGTATGGTGTTCTTTAGGTCACACAGATCTTCATTGACATAAGTATACCTGATATGATAGAAAAAAGGGAGGGCAAATTTGAAAATTTTATTTTAAAATGGAACATCATATGAAATAAAGAATTTGCAATGGGGTTGAGTGAATCAAAGTATCCAAAGTGGACTTTAATCCGAATTTCAGGGAAAATTCGATTTGTCACAAAGCAAAATTTCCTTGTACTTCGTACGAGTAATTTTCCCTGAAATGGCGTAAAAAACCCCAAAACATACTCACCTTATCCATTTGAGCATGAAGAGGCCACAGTGGCCATCTGGGTTGAAGATCCAGCATGAAATCTCGTGCGCTGTGACATATGATGTCACCACGCCGCCGAGCGTGATGACGTCAACACACCGCACAAGATTTTGCTTGGGATCTTCAACCAAGCAGCCTTCACATTCAAATGGATGAGGTGAATATTATTTTTCATTTTTTAAAGCCAAAAACATCTCCATTTTCACACCAGATGCTGCGATCTGCGATGAACGCAGCATCTGAGGTGTTCAATGACGAGGGGCGGCACAATCACCATTCCCTGTCATTGCACCCCTTACTTAAACATAAATACGCTTCGTGATGAAGTAATTGGCCACAAAGCGAATTTATTTGAATCAGCCGAATCAAAGTTTTCATAACTTCGCTCAACAATAATTAGCAATAAAAAGGGCTGAGATACTGCTCAGAACCAGAAGCATACAGACTGCAGAATACAAGAGCTAGGACTCTGGTAAAATTAGCAGTGCTACTGTAATAAACTTACTAATCAAAATTTAAAGGGCTTTTCCAGAACAATGACGGCCTATTGTATTGTTAGTCCAGTTTTGTAGCAGATGTGCCTGGTACTGCAGCTTAGGCACAGCCACTTCAACATGTACACTGCCATACATGATAAACAATGCAGGAGCCATGTCACTTCGCCAAGTACTGTGGTCCCTTTACTCAGTTGATCAGTTGGGGTAACAGAAGTAAGTGCTCGCCTAAGGATAAGCCATCAATATAAAAATCCCAGAAACACCTTTAAAGGGATTATTCCATAATCATTTATTAAAGAGGTTGTCCGGTCCCAAAATTATAATTATTTTTCTATGCTCCTAACACCCACTCACCATCCATACAGATGCCCCCAATACCTGTTTTTCATGTCTGAGCTTTCCTTCCCCTCTGGAAGACATCACATTATCCTGGCAGATCTGTTTACTTTCTTCCCTACCTGTTATGTGAATACATAACTTTACTGATACACAAGCCTGGCTGCACTGCACCGGGATGAGTCACAGGCTAGACACGCCCCCCCACACTGCTCTGTCTGAAGCAGCTACACCCACTACAACTCCTATGTCCATGTTACTACACCCAGATATGATTCTACTCCTCACAGTCCACAGGCTCTTCCCTAACCATCTCCAGAGTGTAATAAACAGCATGAATCAGCAAGCGTATCCAATCACATCTGTATCTAATCCTATCTTATGTGATACAGCCTGCTGAGCTGTGTATCTAATCCCATCTTCTATGACATAGCCTGCTGAGATGTGTATCTAAACCCTCATGCATAAGACCGTATCCATTTTGTGATCCACATTTTTTGCAGTCCCATTGAGTTCTATGAATTTGAGGACCAGAATAGGACATGTTCTGTCTTTACTGGAACTGACATTTGGATATGGGAAACACACTGATAACGTTCATGTGCTTTCCACATCCTCCGTATGTCAGTTCTGCAAAAGATAGAAAATGTCCTATTCTGGTCCTTATAATGCAGATCTAAAACCCATAGAACTCAGTTGGACTGCAAAAAATGTGAATCACACACGGACAGTATCCTTATTTAGTGGATCCGTGACTTGCAGGCCTCAAAACAGATACGGTTCTGTGCATGAGCCCTATCACTCATACTGAGCGTCCATAACGCATAATAGCAGTAACAGCCACAGTGCCTCCATAACCGTGACATCCACAGTGCCCCCATAACCATGAAATCCACAGTGCCCCCATAACAGTGACATCCACAGTGCCTCCATAACAGTGACATCCACAGCACCTCCATAACAGTGACATCCACAGTGCCCCCACAACCATGAAATCCACAGTGCCCCCATAACAGTGACATCCACAGTGTCTCCATAACAGTGACATCCACAGCACCTCCATAACCATGGCATCCACAGTGCCCCCATAACAGTGACATCCACAGTGTCTCCATAACCGTGACATCCACGGGGCCTCCACAACAGTGACCTCCACATTGCCCCCATAACAGTGACATCCACAGTGTATCCATAACAGTGACATCCACAGCACCTCCATAACCGTGACATCCACAGTGCCCCCATAACCATGACATCCACAATGCCCCCATAACCATGACATCCAAAGTGCCCCCATAACCATGACATCCACAGTGCCCCCATAACAGTGACATCCACAGTGTCTCCATAACAGTGACATCCACAGCACCTCCATAACCGTGACATCCACAGTGCCCCCATAACAGTGACATCAACAGTGTCCCCATAACGTGACATCCACAGGGCCTCCACAACAGTGACCTCCACAGTGCCCTCATAACAGTGACATCCACAGTGTATCCATAACAGTGACATCCACAGCACTTCCATAACTGTGACATCCACAGTGTCCCCATAACCGTGACATCCACAATGCCCCCATAACCGTGACATCCACAGTGCCCCCATAACCATGACATCCACAGTGCCCCCATAACCATGACATCCACAGTGCCCCCATAACCATGACATCCACAGTGCCCCCATAACAGTGACATCCACAGTGCCCCCATAACAGTGACATCCACAGTGCCTCCACAACAGTGACATCCACGGCACCCCCATAACAGGGACATCCAGTGCCCCTTGTACCATCCATTGCCCCCTTTTGCCATCAAGTTCCCCCATTGTGCCATCCAGTTCCCCCATTGTGCCATCCATTGCCCCTTGTGCCATCCAGTGCCCCCTTGTGCCATCCAGTGCCCCCTGTGCCCCATGTTTGCCATCCAGTGTCCCTTTTTGCCATCCAGTGCCCCTTGTGCCCCATGTTTGCCATAGAGTGCCCCTTTTTGCCATCTAGTGACCCCTGGTGCTGTCCAGTTACCCTTGTGCCGTCCAGTTTCCCCTTTTTGCCATCCAGTGCCCCCTTCTGCCATCCAGTTCCCCCTTGTGCCGTCCAGTTCCCCCTTGTGCCATCCAGTGCCCCTTTTTGCTGTCCAGTGCCCCCTTGTGCCATCCAGTGCCACCTTGTGCCATCCAGTGTCCTTTTTTGTCATCTAGTTCCCCCTTGTGCCGTCCAGTGCCCCTTTTTGCCATCCAGTTCCCCCTTGTGCCATCCAGTGACCCCTTGTGCCGTCCAGTTACCCCTTTTTGCCATTCAGTCTCCCCTTGTGCCATCCAGTGCCCCCTTTTTGCCATCTAGTGACCCCTTGTGCCATCCAGTGACCCCTTGTGCCATCCAGTTCCCTTTTTGCCATCCAGTTCCCCTCTTTGCCATCCAGTCCCCCGTTGTACCATCCACTGCCCCTTGCGCTATCCAGTACCCCCTTGTGCCCCATGTTTGCCATCCAGTGCCCCTTTTTGCCATATAGTGACCCCATGTGCCATCCAGTGCCCCCTTGTTTGCCATCCAGTGCCTTGTGTACCATCCAGTGCCTTGTGTACCATCCAGTGCCCCCTTGTTTGCCATCCAGTGCCCCCTTGTTTGCCATCCAGTGCCCTCTTTCTGTCATCCAGTGCCCCTTTTGTGCCTGTCAGTGCCCCCTGTTTTCCATCCAAAGTGCCGTCATTTACATGCACAGCATAGTGATCAGCCTCTGTGGCTGATCGCTATGCTGTCACTCCTGCACAGCGCTTACATCGCGCTGTGCAGGAGTCAATACAGGCTTCACATAGAAGCCTGTACTATGCAGAGACTGATGGCTGTCCCGCACATGCGTACTAGCGTTCAGCCTAGTGCTCTGTGAAGACTGCCAGACGGCGCTTTCTCCAGCAGGAGGTGGTGACGTCACTCGTGACGATCCGTCTCCTGCTGGAGAAAGGAAGAGAAGACAGGAAGACAAGAAGACAGACTTTGCCCGGAAGCCCAGAAAAGCCATCTGGAGGGATCACGTGACTGGGAGGAAGATCTCCAAAAACGGCTGCGCTGTGGATGGTAAGTATGATACCAATAATCTTTCCTCCACAGGTTAGCTTTGGCCATAAAAAATAGGTTTTGCCCGGAGAACCCCCTTTAACTTTTTTGTTTAACTATAAAATATTAACAATAAATGTTACTGTCAAGATTTATGTTCATACAAAGTTCACTCAGCCTCATATTAAGCTTACTTGTTTGAACCTTACATTAACGTACGGCACATGACTTGTAAAGTACTGCACTAATTTACAGTACAGAAATTTGGGATGAGTTCTAGTTTAATAAACTGTAATTTAATGAGCAATGTTGATGAGTGGTTTATTAAATGTGTTGAAAAATGTAAAGTCAAGAAATGAATATTTTTGAAATGTCTACACTCAAGACTGGACAAGCCCACATACGTCTGAACCTTGTCATATGGTATGGAAAGCCGTAATATATCTTTTAATTCAATGCTTAGACTCATGGCTCCAGAGTATTAGACTGAGAAAAATATTGCCAATAAAATGCTGATTTTGACTTTCTGCCCAGACAAATCTTGTTTTTCCACCAAATATACCAAGATAACTGACCCTTTAAAATATTATTTTCTGAGCCAAAATGGCTGGATTGTTTTCCAACTGATTTAGAAGATTGGCCTTCTATTAATAATTAATGATTATCATAATGTATTGTAATGTAATTTTGCCATTGTTACATTATATTATGTTGAACAATGTAAACTTTAATATACTATTATATAGAGAAAAATTTAGAAGGATTTTCTAAAGATGATGCAATCCTATTTTATCATATTCTAATACTTTACAAAAAATTACATCATTATTCTTAAAGGGAGCCTGTCATCAACTTAAATTAGTGACAGAAATGCTGATTTCAGCGGTGTGTCTCTCTTGAGCTAAAAGTGAGTGGTTGCTGAGAACCAACATCACAAACATTGCAGTCCAGGCCTTGAAAAGAGTCAAATCTACCCAAGAAGAGTCATGGTTATTCCTAATCTCCTGCTCTCCCCACCCATCTGTTGATGATTGGCAGTTCTCTCCTAGAGAGAAAGGGAGAAAACTAGGTAGAAGACTGTCAGTCATCAGCAGGCGGGCAGGGAGAGCAGGAATTCATGAATAACCATGACTCTTCTCAGGTGGCTGTGACTCTTTTCCAGGCCTAATCTGCAATGTTTGTGATGTTGGTTCTCAGCAACCACTTACTTTTAACTTATAAATGACAGACCGCTGAAATCAACTCACCTGTCTCTACTTTATTCTGCTGTTAGTATGGGTAGCATAAAGTTGATGACAGGTTCCCTTTAAACTCTTTTTTACTTTACTTAGAAAGTCAAGCACATTTTAAGAGGACCTGTAACCTTACCTGACATATCTTGTTTTAGCAACTATTTGCATACACCTTATAATAACAATTCTGGAGCATCTAATCTTGTGACTCTATGTTGTGCCATTCCTTTTTCACACCTGTTAAAAAATATTAGAATATATTGCAGTTTGCAATTTAGATTCAGATGGGTGTTAGCAGTGGGGTGTGTGTCCCTGCTCCTGCACTGGCGACGCTGATTGGATAGTGCCCGACTGGTGATATCCATCTGGATCTTCATTGCAAACTGTTAGTAATTCATTCATAACTTCTCAAAGGAATTATAATGGAACGTCATAGAGACAGATGGATAGATGAATAGATGAATTGTTATTAAAAGGGGGATGCTGATAGTTCCTAAAACATACCTATCATGAGAGGTTACAAGTAGAGATGAGCGAGTAGTGAAATATTCGAAAGTTCGAAATTCGATTCGAATAGACCGCGATATTCGACTATTCGACCGAATATCGAATCCCATTAAAGTCTATGGGAAAAAAAAGCTCGCCACTTGGAAATCTCAATTCGACCACTTGGAGGTCACCAAGTCCACCCTGAAACCTCAGAAAAGGATGCCAACACTGCTGGAATGCAACTGGGACAGCAGGGGAAGCATGTCTGGGTGCATATAACGCGCCCAAGTCGCACTATTACGCCACTATCACAGCCTCTCAACAATACACTCCAAAGACAATATAACCTCTCTGTAAAGTGAGACCATACAAGGAAACCTTCTTTCCTCTACATTGCCATGGACCCCAAGCCAAACTAGACAAAAAAGAAGATAAAATTCTGCACCCCTTAAAATCACGTTGCCTATGACAACCACAGATGGCATAGGCAAGGGGGAAAGCAATCAAGCCATCACTATTTTTCCCTCTGTGCCATTCCTGCCTTGCCCAGGCACATGTCCCAAAACATCATCCACGCCCGAGTAACACGGTTACTGCAAAAGGCCATTTGACCACCAACACTTTGGTTTTGAGGC
>ONZH01016572.1:0-52885 GCA_900303285.1 Rhinella marina
AACACATGCAGACGCACACAATATATACAGGGACATGCACATACATGCAGAGACACTCACGTACACACAGGGACAAACACATACATGCAGGGGCATACAAACAGAGACACACACATACATACATGCAGGGACACACATGCAGAGAGACACATATATACAGGGACACACATGTATACAGGGACACACATGCATGGACATGCACATACATGCAGAGACACACATACTTGGGACACATGCATGGACATACATACAGGAACACACACATACATACATACATACAGGGATACACACACACACACACACAGGGATATACATGCAGGGACACACACCTACATACAGGGATATACATGCAGGGACACACACCTACATACAGGGATATACATGCAGGGACACACATAAATGCAAGGATACACATACATACATACAGGGATATACATGCAGGGACACACATAAATGCAAGGATACACATACACACACATACATACATACATACATACATACATGTAGGCGCATACATGCAGAGACACACATACAGGGAGGGAAAAACACACATACATGCAGGGATACTCACACACAGGGACATACATGCGGGGACACACGCAGGGACATACATGCAGGGACATACAAACAGAGACACACATGCATGCATGCAGAGACACACATATACACACACATGCAGAGCCATACATGCAGGGACATGCACATACATACATACATGGGACACACACACACACACACATGCACGGACACACATTTTAGCCCCTGCACAATATTTTAGCTAGAACTTACTGAACTCCAGCATGGCTCCACTCTGCAGCTACAGGAAACTAGCTCTCTGCTCATCTGGCTCCTCCCCCACAAGTCTGGTCACATGGGCGATGACATCAACAGAGGTCCTTTAGCCCACTAGGAAATAGCATCTACCGAGGTTGTTTATGTCCTGGAGATCAGTGCTGCTGCTACTTCTGCTTCCATGTGAGTTGCTCGCCGTGCTGTGACTGTGCCTACATTCTGCCTGCAGCATCGTCACCGTTCTGCGCTTATGTAATGCCAGGTCTTCATCAGTGGTGCATCCTGGGACTTGTAGTCCCGCAGCAGTTGCTGAGGCCCAGGCTCCCTGCTTGTACTGCAGTGTGTGATGACTGGCTTTGTATTGGATCAGCCTCGTCCTCCATGAAGTCATGTATATCGGACCTGGTGCAGGGGCAGGAAGTGGCAGTCCTGGCCATAGCAACCAGTCAGGTCTCTTCTTTCATTTTCATCTTGTACTGGGAAAATGAAAGCTAGGATCTGATTGGTTACCATAGAAAACAGTGCTATTTCTAGTTTTGGTGCATGAAGCTCCACATGCATGGTGGTACTGTGCATAGCAGATGACATATTACTCCCCTGGATTTGTATTACATGCAGTAGCCTAAAGGGGAACTCCAGCAGTCAATGCCCTGATGCCCTGTGTACTGCTGTGCATTGCTAATCCTTGCTGATGCTGCGGTTTTAAAACTCATTTAGACCTATTGCTAGTGGAATAGTGTGGATCAGCAGGTGACACTCAGCATTGGGCCTCATTCAGACACAGAACAGCTGTTTGGTGGGGGTGCCCAGTGTCCTCAAGATAGGTCATCAAGATCAGATCAACGGGGATCTGACCAATCAGTCTGTGGCACTTGTGAGAGCCCAATACGCTCTTCAGTGTTTTCCTGCTCACTGTCTCCATTATAGCGGCAGTGCAGTGTAATTACAGTTTCTCCCATTCACCTGAATGTAGACGTGCAGGTAAATGATGATGGGGATGCCACACTCACGAGCACTGCGTCCTCTGAAAACATCTGATCTGATCAACAGGAGATGCCTTGAGATGCTTATATAGCTTGATGTCCTCAGGATAGGTCACCAATATCTGTAGCCTGGAGAACCTCTTTAATAATAAATCATTAGAGGTACAGGCAGGCACCACTCCCCAAACCATATGATCACCATGAGATGAAGTTTATATGGGCTGATGTTTGACCATGCGCACTGATCCATACAAGCTCTATGGGAGTCTCCAGCTGGAACAATCCATCAATTCTAGCTTTTAAATTGAATCAAAACGATCCGATCCCTCAGGGAGGATATCACACTGATCATCTCTAATCCCCGGCCATTCGTCTCTGATCCCCGGCCGATCGTCTCTGACCCCCGGCCGATCGTCTCTGACCCCCGGCCGATCGTCTCTGACCCCCGGCCGTTCGTCTCTGACCCCCGGCCGTTCGTCTCTGACCCCCGGCCGTTCGTCTCTGACCCCCGGCCGTTCGTCTCTGATCCCCGGCCGTTCGTCTCTGATCCCCGGCTGTTCGTCAGTTGGGTATGCTATCCATTATCTGTCCATCCATCCATCTAATCTGTATCTATCCCTCTCTCACAGCTCTATCTCCTGTCTGTCTAACCAACCCATCCACCAGACATATATACTGTAAATATGTGCAGGCTGTTCAACTTCTTGCTCATATGAAGAAGCTTACTGGATTTCTATCTCGCAGTCTGTGGTGTTTTGCTCTTTGCGAGCACCCGTAGTTAGACCTCAGTCACGTGACCACAGTCATACAGGAAGCAGTGGTGACAGCTGCAGAGGTTGTTTATGTCCTGGAGATCAGTGCTGCTGCTGCTGCTTCCATGTGAGTTGCTCGCCGTGCTGTGACTGTGCCTACATTCTGCCTGCAGCATCGTCACCGTTCTGCTCTTATGTAATGCCAGGTCTTCATCAGTGGTGCATCCTGGGACTTGTAGTCCCGCAGCAGTTGCTGAGGCCCAGGCTCCCTGCTTGTACTGCAGTGTGTGATGACTGGCTTTGTATTGGATCAGCCTCGTCCTCCATGAAGTCATGTATATCGGACCTCGTGCAGGGGCAGGAAGTGGCAGTCCTGGCCATAGCAACCAATCAGGTCTCTTCTTTCATTTTCATCTTGTACTGGGAAAATGAAAGCTAGGATCTGATTGGTTACCATAGAAAACAGTGCTATTTCTAGTTTTGGTGCATGAAGCTCCACATGCATGGTGGTACTGTGCATAGCAGATGACATATTACTCCCCTGGATTTGTATTACATGCAGTGGCCTAAAGGGGAACTCCAGCAGTCATCAAACGTATAATGCCCTGATAATCCTATCAGTTGTGTACTGCTGTGCATTGCTAATCCTTGCTGATGCTGCGGTTTTAAAACTGTTATTTAGACCTATTCCTAGTGGAATAGTGTGGATCAGCAGGTGACACTCAGCATTGGGCCTCATTCAGACACAGAACCTGTGGTTTGGTTCACTTACACCAGGGAGGTCCGGTTCTTGCAGCCGTAATACGAGCTCTGCTATGTGGAAACATTACAGCTGACTGAATGAAGCTTAAAGGGAACCTGTCACCTCAAAAAGGCATATAAAATCGCCAGCATTACCTTCTAATAGCCCCCATGCTGTTCATAATCATATGTTTCCTCTGGTACTCTGATGCTCAATAGATTAGAAAAACTTTCTTTTAAGTGCTATGAGCACTATCTTGCTGGTCAGCTTCAAGTCAAGGGGGCAGCGCATTCCTTGATTCAAGTCAAGGTAAGCCCGCCCCTTAACTGTCCCCTCTCTTCTTTGATTGATAGCCTGGGGTGCGGCCAGGATCTCAGAAGTCTAGCGCATGCGAGGTGCGCTCCTTGGTAAGATGCGATCCTGTCTCCGACTGCCGCTGTTAGCCGGGCTTCAGTGGTGCACTGTGCATGCGCCGGCCAGTGCTGTCACCACGTAAAGAGGACCTTTCATGGGTCCACACACTGCTAAATAAGTAGCAGGTTTTGGAGGGCATGGGCCGGGGAGTTGGGGGTACTTACTATTTCTTCAGGGTGCAGATCCGGCACGCACTATGCAAATGCATAGCATCGGAACAGGGAGGAGGAGACGCCAGGGATTCTCAATGGGCGTCTCCTTCTCCCTGGCTGTAGCGCTGTCCAATCGCAGTGGAGAGTGTCACAGCCAGGGAGAAGGTTTCCAGTGTGTGGACTCATGAAAGGTCCTCTTTAAGTGGTGCCGGCACTGGCTGGCGCAAACACAGTGCACCACTGAAGCCCGGCTAACAGCGGCAGTCGGAGACAGGATCGCATCTTACCAAGGAGCGCACCGCGCATGCTCTAGACTTCTGCAATCCCGGAGGCACTCCAGGCTATCAATCAAAGAAGAGAGGGGACGGTTAGGGGGCGGGCTTACCTTGACTTCAAGCAAGGAAGCCGCTGCCCCCTTGACTTCAAGCTGACCAGCAAGATAGCGCTCATAGTGCTTAAAAGATCGTTTTTTTCTAATCTATTGAGCATCAGAGTACCAGAGGAAACATGATTATGAACAGCATGGGGGCTATTATAAGGTAATACTGCCCATTTTACATGCCTTTTTGAGGTGACAGGTTTCCTTTAAGATCAATTTCATGTACAGAATAAGGATCGGTAATACGTCCATAATGACAGGTTGTATAGTGTGGTAAATGGCAACCCTATGACGTTAGTATTGAATCTTGATTACGGATCTGTAAGACTGCTGTGATCTGAGGGGGTGGGGGGCACAAAATATACTTATAAGTCCCTTAAAAGGGTTGTCCGTACTTTTACTTTTGATGACCTATCATCAGGATACAGTATCTGATCGGAGGGGATCCGACACCCGGGACCCCCGCCCTTCAGCTGTACGCAGTGCGTGCGTGCCATCTCCCTTCTCTCTTCCTGTCTGCTGCTGCGGTCTATGGTCTATCGTCTAGATAGATCATCAGTATCTGATCTGTGGGGGTTCCCCACCTAGGACCCCTGCCGATCAGAAGTTTTGGAAGGCATCAGCACTTCAGTAGTGACGCAGCCCTCTCTCAGCTCACCGAGCATAGCGCTGTACATTGTACATTGGCTGTGCTTGGTATCGTGCTCAGCCTCATTCACTTCAATGGGGCTGAGCTTTGTCTAGGCCATGTGACTGATGAATGTGAAGTCACTGGCCTAGGGAAAGCTGGAGAAGGCTGCGGTGCTGCTGCATGTGCTGTAGCCTTCTCAAACAGCTGATCAGCAGGGGTCCCGGGTGTCGGACCCCCACCGATCAGATACTGATGACCTATCCAGAGGATAGCCCATCAGTATAAAAAATTTTAGAAAACTCTTTTAAAGGGGTTGGCCAGAATCAGAAAAAACATGGCTGCCTTCTTCCAAAAACAGCACCACAGGTGTCCACAGATTGTGTGTGGTTTTGCAGATCAGCTCCATTCACTTTAATGGAGCTGACACAACTTTTTTAGAATTCTTCTTTATTCTGACCACTCGCCATAGACTGCTATGCATATTTTGTGTCCATAACACTATGATATAATAAGCCATACACACATTTTATATGCCGTACACCTTAAGGGGCATTTCGACTAGACACCATGGAATAGTTCACTAAAGGGATTCTCTAGGTTACAGATATTGATGACCTATCGTAAGAATAGGTCATCAATATCATATAGGTGGGAGCCCGATACCCCTACCGATCAGCTGTTTTAGACTACCACAGTGCCGAAAACTATACAGCATAGGGAGCTGGAAGAAGGCTGCGCCATACACTGTGTAGTGGCAGTGCCAGGGTACTGCACTTCAGCTTGTCTACATGGCAATTTTGGCCACAACACGTGTCATGCACCCAAGTATTGCAGTGTAGCGGGGCTGCCATAAGAATGCAGCACGATGCAGATCACAAAAGATCCAACACTGCTGGATTGCAGCAAACGTGCGAGTCGCGCTGTGACTCCATTCATTCCTACGACAGCCCTGTTACACTGCAGTCTTTGGTCATGTGACAAGTGTCACTGTGTAGACGTATTCTCATTCAAGGGAATGGGAGCTGGGTTTCAATACGCCAACCCTGGAAACTACACCGCGGACAGAGCTTTCTGCTTCCACTCCGTACATGGTTCAGAGTCCAAAACAGCTGTTTGGTGGGGGTGCCCGGTGTCCTCAAGATAGGTCATCAAGATCAGAACAACGGGGATCTGACCAATCAGCTGTTGGAAGAGTCTGTGGCACTTGTGCAAGCCCAATATGCTCTTCAGTGTTTTCCTGCTCACTGTCTCCATTATAGCGGCAGTGCAGTGTAATTACAGTTTCTCCCATTCACCTGAATGTAGACGTGCAGGTAAATGATGATGGGGATGCCACACTCTCACGAGCACTGCGTCCTCTGCAAACATCTGATCTGATCAACAGGAGATGCCATGAGATGCTTGATGTCCTCAGGATAGGTCACCAATATCTGTAGCCTGGAGAACCTCTTTAATAATAAATCATTAGAGGTACAGCCAGGCACCACTCCCCAAACCATATGATCACCATGAGATGAAGTTTATATGGGCTGATGTTTGACCATGCGCACTGATCCATACAAGCTCTATGGGAGTCTCCGGCTGGAACAATCCATCAATTCTAGCTTTTAAATTGAGTCAAAACGATCCGATCCCTCAGGGAGGATATCACACTGATCATCTCTGATCCCCGGCCGTTCGTCTCTGATCCCCGGCCGTTCGTCTCTGATCCCCGGCCGTTCGTCTCTGACCCCCGGCCGATCGTCTCTGACCCCCGGCCGATCGTCTCTGATCCCCGGCCGATCGTCTCTGATCCCCGGCCGATCGTCTCTGATCCCCGGCCGATCGTCTCTGATCCCCGGCCGATCGTCTCTGATCCCCGGCCGATCGTCTCTGATCCCCGGCCGATCGTCTCTGATCCCCGGCCGATCGTCTCTGATCCCCGGCCGATCGTCTCTGATCCCCGGCCCATCGTCTCTGATCCCCGACCATCGTCTCTGATCCCGCGCCCATCGTCTCTGATCCCCGGCCCATCGTCTCTGATCCCCGGCCGATCATCTCAGATCCCCGGCCGATTGTCCCTGATCCCCGACTGATTGTCTGATCTCAGATCGTCACTGATCTCTTGAATTTCTTGACATGGAAGGCACACGTCTCAAGTGCATGACCCAAACATGAGGTGAGCAGGACCTGACTGGTGGGGTTGATTGAAGCATGGTATGATGGGGATGCCTGGCTGCACCCGTTTTTTTTTTTTTTTTTTTTAGTTTGGAGTTGTCGCCATTCAAGGATACATATTCCGCTGGCTTTGAGGGTGTAATTGATGTCACTGCACCATTTTCCTGCTGTGGTCGGCCTTGGACAGAACTGGAACATTATAAATCCATTGATTCTGCTGAACGAATCAGAGACAGGCTGATATAAAGAACAGCTGTCCTCCGACGGTTACCATAGGCTGCAGTTTGGTATGTGACACCTACTTAGGCGAGGAGGATGTGTTTACTTGATACGGGATCATGTCTAAAACTTAATTCAACCCGAGCGCTCAGCCAAACTCTGTGTAATGTATTACAGATCTGTGAAATCAGACACAGGAAGGGGAAACGTCGATGCGCTGGTTTATCGGAGGACATACATCAGCTGACGGGGTAGGTGCGATGAGTGTAAAATAATACAACGGGGAGACTCGGAAGACCCTCCAGAGTAAGGACTCGTGAATCAATGTGTTGTTGACTTGGGAATGGCCTCAGTCTATAGATAAAAATGACATCAGGAACGTGCACAATTCTTATAAATGGATTAGGCTGCGTTCACACCACATCTGTAGTGTAGATCCAGCGTATATACTGGACCAGCTCCTGATGTATGTGCAGATGTATTCATACCCTAGCATAGGCCTTTACTGAGTGTCCTTTTGACATATACCTTTAAGTGGTATGAACTGGTGCACTTTGTAATACCAGTAGAATCTGTAAAAATGAATATAACCAGTATACGTTTTATAGACCTGGATTCAGTAGGTTACGGACGGGCATTTAATGACATACATCAGGAGGTTTTTCCATCTTATATACCAAATGTAGTGCAAAAAATGATTTAACTGATGACAGATCCTTGGATCGGTCATCAGTATCTGATCGGTGGGAGTCTGACACCCGGAACCCCCGCCGATCAGCTGTTTGAGAAGGCATCGGCACTCACAGTAGTGCTGTGGCCTTCCCTCAGCTTTCCTTAGGATGTGTGACGTCACGTTTATCGGTCACGTGGCCTAGGCACAGTTCAGCACCATTAAAGTGAATGGAGCTGAGCCGCGATACCAACTATGATATGGATAGCACTGTGCTTGGTTGAGAGAATGCCGCTGTGCTACTGTGAGATCTGGTGCCTTCTCAAACAGCCGGATGTTGGACCCCACTGATCAGTTACTGGTGACCTATCCAGAGGACGTGGATCATCAGTTGAAAAATCCAATAAAAGCCCTTTAACCTCTCTGAATTTTAACTTTCTTAAATCAGGGGGTACTGCTTCTGTCTGGACAGAGACACGATGGTGCTCCATGGGGAAAGACGTTTGCAGATGAGCTCGTACCAGCCAAACTAAAGATATCCTTCACTAACCCGATGTTTTAGGTCTTCTGCCCTTCATCAGGGCTGAGCAGGGTGCTGGTTACATGCCGTAGACACAGCTCAGGGGGTACTGGCTTTCACTCAAGATACGCAGCTCTGTATGGAGACTGATTTTTCAGGCAGTGCTACATGGGGGAAAAGTATGAGAATTAAAGGGGTATTCCAGTAGTGACAAGGGGATATCCTGTTAATAGGGAATAACCGCTGGGACCCCCACAGATCATGAGAAGGCGGGCCCCACAAAATGAATGGAGCAGCAGGTCGGGTATGCCATTCATCTCTACGTGAGTTCGGGAGCCAGCCGAGTACAGAACTCCTGTAGAGGGGTATGAAGCTGCAGTGCACGTGCCCGACCAGCTGCTCCCTTCATTTTTGAAGGCCTCAAAGTCGAGATCTCTGGGAGTCCCTGCGGTAGGACCCCGACCAATCTAATATTTATCCACTAGCCAGTGGATAGAGGATAACTTGTCACTGCTGGAGTACCCCTTTAACTCATACAAACCAAACTCAGACACTAGTCTATAGACAGCACTGTTTTGACTGCATCTAAGGCATCCCACTAACCAGTACCCTGCCCTGGACTGATGGGGGCCAGCAGATCCCCATATCTAAGGAGCTGAGCCTTTGGCTCCCTTCTTCCGGCTCTTGGAGAGGCTATAAGTATGTAACTGTATGACACAGCGATACCATCCATATGTGAAAATGATATCATGTCTTGTTTCTTGCTTATCACTAATAACTTTGTATATTCATTTTTCAGGTTGTTCCTGTAAAGACACGGCCATTACATTATTACAGCCTCAGCCCACGCTCACAAAGGTACGAAATGTAGTCTTGATAAAAATGTATATGTTATCCAGGTGACTACTATTCATTTCCACATCGGGTAGGAAGGTTGACAGGCATGTAGTTTCTTAAAGGAGTTGACTGGTTTTCTATATTGATGACCTATTCTCAGGATGGCAGGAGTCCCCGACACCCCGGCCGATCAGCTGTTTGAAGAGAAGGCAGCGCTCGTGTAAGCCTTTCCTTCTCTTCACTATTTATCTGCTCACTGTCAGCGCTGCTGCGATGAACAGTGTAATTACAACTCCTCGGTCCCAGTCACTTCAATGGGAAGAAGCAGACGGAGTCTAACTGCCCCTTCCCATTGAAGTGAATTGACGGAGGAGCTGTAGTTACACCTGCTCGCCGCTGTGATTTTGACAGCCAGCAGGTAAATCACGAAGGGGCTTTTACTGAAGCTACATGGGGGAAAAAAGTAAGGGAATTGAACAGGTATTCCAGTAGCAACAAGTAATCCCACAGGATAGGGGTTAACTGTTAAATTGGTGGGGGTCCTACCTCTGAGACCCCCACTGATCACGGGAACAGGGACCCTGTACCCATCTGAGCTCCCTAAAATGAAGGGAGCAGCAGGTTGGGCATGTGTTCCCTTCAAACAACTAAAGTGCCAGAAGGACCCCTGCTGATCTGATATTCATGACCTATCCTGAGGAGGGGTTGTCTAAATTAATTTTTTCTTAAGGCACACCCACTCTTTTCCAGTACTGTCCCTACATCCTCCCCACTGCAGTGGTGACTGGCATTCGTGGTCTTATGCCACATATGTAGACTGTCCACTCTAAGTTTATACTGTCTAGCATAAATTTCAAGAATTAGTAAATCTGCCCCAATGTCCCCCATGATATATATATATATATATATATATGTATATATATATACACACTGTATTTTTCGTCCCATAAATAAGACGCATCTAGGTTTTAGAGGATGACTATAAGAAAAAAATATTTTTTATTAGACCTCAGTCAGACCTCCATCAGACCACCAATCAGACCCCACTGTTAATAAGACTCCAATAAGACCTCAGATCAGACCCCAATGTGAATGACCCCCAATCAGACCTCAGATAAGAGCCCCCATATGCCTCTCATCATCCCCCATTGGCTCATATCAGCACCCATGCCACAGAGCACATAAAATACACCGTCGCTCCTCACTTCCAGGGCTTCTCCTGCTCTTCCTGCCGCCGGCTATGCTGTGAACCGATGTGCACAGTGTGATGTCACAGAGCGCCTTCACGCTGTGTGCAGCTACAGCCGAAGACCAGGAAGCGATGAGTACAGAGCCTTCCTTCGGTACTAAGGAGCGCTTCCATAATGGAAGCGCTCATTAGTATTCACCCCATAATGGCTCATAAACAGGAACGTGCTGCATTTTGCGGTCCGAAAATTGCGGATCTGCAAAACATGGATGCCATTATAGAGATGCCTATTCTTGTCCGCAAAACTGACAAGAATAGGACATGATCTATCATTTTTGTGGGGCCACGGAACGGAGCAACGGATGCCGAGTGCTGTCTGCATTTTTATGTGGCCCCATTGAAGTGAATGGGTCTCCATCCGAGCTGCAGATGTGGCCCCAAACCACTTTCGTGTGAATGTGCCCTAAGACCCAGGGACATTTTTCCCCCACTTTTTTTTGGGGGGGGGGAAATATGATATATATTTATTTATTTTTTATTGTTATTTATATTTTGTGTATTCCTTTGTTCCACTTGCGGTATTACATGAGAATTAATGTAGCGAGCGCTTATTTATTTACTCCAGTCTCCAGGCACAGAAGGGAAAATCCAGTGCAGCATTCTCGCACATATCGTTTGCTTGGAAGGTGCTCCCTTAAATTGGCCTACAGGGAATATAAGCCAGCAAATGGCTGCAGTGGGCTCGCCTCCGCATTTTATGCATGTGCACAATTTGGCTTCAGTAGTTTGACTTTTCTTTTTGTTAGTGCAGTGACCTCAAGAGAGAGAACCTCCCTTTGTTCTCAGGTTTTGTCTGCAGATCTGGGGTCATTCTTTGTTACAACATGATATTCATGTGACGTTGAGCGAATGTCAATAGGTAGCAGAGTGGAGTATTTCCATGAATAGTCTCGGGAGTGCGGTGCATTTAGTTTTCCTTTTTCTCCCCACATACAATTTTATTCTTTCATCAGATAATCACAATACAATAGTCAGGCCCACCTGCAGAAGCCGAGCTTTTGTTCCTTGTTCCTGCTGTACGCTTCAAGCATGGGGTCAACTATCTATGTATGTTTGGATCATGGGTGGACAAAATAATGTGAAATTCAGGAAGCAGTCAGTCAAACTCAGGCAGGACAGTGAGGAGATCCGCACCTGCTGAGTTCTATAGAAGTCACCGCAAGTTTTGGTGAATCCTATTCTTTCAATGTGAACAATGCGGTAGAATGCGACTTCATTTTTTGCTCTTTTTTTTTGTACGATGTTGCTCTTTATGTATTTTTAGCTTTGATTCACGTTATATATTGTAATGTTTTGTACATTTAGTTTATCACGTTATATAGGCCATAGGGAGAGTGGCGATTTGCAAAACGATTGTAAGGATTTTGATGTAGATTTTTTTAACTCCCCGGTGGTCTCCTTCAACCTCCTTCTCCCAGATAGATCTGACATTCTTTTGCCTGAATTTTTGACATTTAAGAAAAAAAAAGGTGACAATGAGATCAGAGACCTCATTGGGTGCCATGGGCTTTTCCATATTTCCTTTGTGCTCATTTTTCTGCTGTAGGAATGGAGGATTAGGAGCATAATAAGATAGGATTGATAACTGTATGATTCATATAAATTATTTCATTGGTTCAGAATGACAATGGTAAACGTAGACTGTCTAGTTTACACCACCTATTTTTTGTCTTTGTTTTACTCCAAAAATCCACATTTTTTGGCCCCATTTACACAGCCATATTTTTGCTCTGCATCCAATCCTCCTTTTTTTTTTTTTTTGCGGATTGGATGTGGACCCATTCATTTCAATGGGGCTAAAAGAAATGCGGACAGCACACCGCTTGCTGTCTGCATCCGTATGTCAGTTTTGCAGTTCCACAGATAGAACATGTCCTATTCTGGTCCGTTTTGCAGACAAGAATAGGCATTGTTACAATGGATCTGCAAATAAAATAGGATGTCATCTGTATTTGTTCTGGATCCGCATTTTGCAGGCAGCGAAATACATACAGTCATGTGAATGCACCCTCAAGCTACAGCCCCTTGATGGACAAAGCATTGAAAGTGTCTTAAAGGGGTTGGCCGGTTTCCTATATTCATGACCCCCACTGATCAGCTGTTTGAAGCAGGGCTGTGGAGTCGGTAAGCCAAAGCCCCAACTCCGACTCCTCAATTTCCCCTGACTCCGACTCCCGACTCCGACTCCCTCATACATGGAGCATGTTTAAGTGATAACTTTAAACAAATTTGCATAAAATCAATAGTACAGATAAGTCATGACAAAAACAGTTTGTAATCTATCAGGCTTCTCTGGGTACAGCTCACTTAGGGCCTGATCAGAGGCGTAGCTAGAGGTTCAGCACATGGGGGGCGAAACATACTTAAGTGGGCCCCCCTCTTATTGGCTTCCCAAACGCACGTTTCCAACTTCACAGGCACATACTACTAGTTGTGGTTATAATACTGTATTAGCAAGATGACTGTATAAACTGCTAGATCATCTATGCTGTTAAGTACAGTACAATAGACTTTCTACATACCCTACTCTAAATACTCTACCACATAATGCAGTAAAATATAGGATTAATAGGAGTAAAAAAGGGGACTCCTATGTTAAAGGAAATCTGTCCCCAGCTTTTACATCACTAAACTAACAGTCCCTTGCCCCCATCAGACCTCAGATCAGCAGAATGTGCCCCCATCAGACCTCAGATCATCAGAATGTGCCCCCATCAGACTCCATAATGTAAGCGCTCACTTGTATTCGCCTAACTGTACTAAGGCCATCCCTGCTGGGCCCCCCCAGAGGTATTGGGCCCGGAGCATCGCCTCCCCTGCCCCCCCCCCCCCCAGCAGCTACGCCTCTGGGCTTGATGTATGAAAACTGTCTAGGTCTAAGACTTTTTTTTTGTTGCCCATAGCAACCAATCAGAGCTCCCCTTTCATTTCTCCAGAGCACTATATGAAATGAAAGGGGAGCTCTGATTGGTTGCTATGGGCAACAAAGAAACTTCTACACTTAGACAGTTTTCATACATAAGGCTCTAGGTGTTTTACATCAGCAGATAGAAGCCATGAGAGCAGCTAACCTCTCCAAATATGAGCTCAGAGGAAACATAAAGCATACAGAGAGAACATGCACTGGACATAAAGGGCAGTACACAGTCATCTCAACTAAAAGCCTAAATCCTTAGATCAGGAATAGAACAGACATTTATAGGACATTTCATCATTTTCACAAATTCTTATAAAAATATATGAACTAAATGTACTAATTCATTATATATTTTAGGAGTCGGAGTCGGTCCATTTTATACCGACTCCGACTCCACCAAAATGGTGACTGACTCCGACTCCACGACTCCGACTCCACAGCCCTGGTTTGAAGAGAACGCAGCACTCATACAAGCACTGCCTTCTCTTCACTGTTTACCTGTTCGCCGTTGACATTGCAGCGGCGAGCTGGGATAATTGCAGTTTAACAGTCCCATTCACTTACAAGAAGAATTGGCTTTTTACTTTTCTTTAGGAATATTCCTGGTGATAATTAATTTGGGTTTGGGAGTTGGACAACTCATTTAAGAATATTAGTCTCCTTTAAGTCACCTCTGGGTTTTGTGATGTATGTAAAAAGTCTAAAGGCTCCCATATAGTAGCATATTGTTGGTCAAACCTTCCAAGCTTGGCAGCTTTGGCCGACGGTCTAGTGTGTATGATGAGTTCCCAACTCTCCCCTGACAGATGATGTCGGGGGAAATGAATATTTTCGCCTGATCCTTTTGTTCTACCAGAAGATAAGCCTTGGCCACAAATGTCTAAAAACAGCTCTCTCCTCATTGACAACACACACACACCGAATTGAACTTGTATGGGGAGTTGGGAGGGAGTCTGGACAGATACCGTAAGTAGGGGGAAAATGGTTGTGCGTCTTATAAAGCGAATACAAATGAGCGCTTCCATTATGGAAGCACTCACTAGTATGTAACAGGTGCCGGGAGCAGGGAAACATACTCACCTTCCTGCGCTGCAGCTCCGCTGCGGGTCCGGCGCTCCTCTGTCTTCTCCTGCCGGCGCTGCACTGTCCAGACCGTGTACAGCGTCAGGACGTAGTGCACGCACTATTACCTGACGCTGCATGCAGTCAGGTGACAGTGAAGCGTGGGCAGAGAAGACAGAGGAGCTCCGGACCTGGAGCGGAGCTGTGGCGCAGGAGAGGTAAGAGAAGTGTTTATTTTATTCTGATGGGGGCACAGTGGCTGATCTGAGGTCTGATGGGAGCACAATGGGCTGATCTGAGGTCTGATGGGAGCACAATGGGCTGATCTGAGGTCTGATGGGGGCACAATGGGCCTGAGGTCTGATGGGGGTACAGTGGGTTGATCTGAGGTCTGATGGGGGCACAGTGGGCTGATTTGATGGCACAGTTGGCTGATCTGAGGTCTGATGGGGGCACAATGGGCTGATCTGAGGTCTGATGTGGGCACAGTGGGCTGATCTGAGGTCTGATAGGGGCACAATGGGCTGATCTGAGGTCTGATAGGGGCACAGTGGGCTGATATGGGGCACAGTGGGCTGATCTGAGGTCTGATAGGGGCACAGTGGGCTGATCTGAGGTCTGATGTGGGCACAGTGGGCTGATCTGAGGTCTGATAGGGGCACAGTGGGCTGATCTGAGGTCTGATAGGGGCACAGTGGGCTGATATGGGGGCACAGTGGGCTGATCTGAGGTCTGATAGGGGCACAGTGGGCTGATATGGGGGCTGAGTAGGCTGATCTGAGGTCTGATGGGGGTCTGAAAGGACTGATCTGAGGTCTGATGTGATGTCCTGAAATTTATGGGGGGTCTGATATGAGGTCTGATGAAAAATATTTTTTCTTATTTTCCTACTCTAAAATCTGGGGTGTGTCTTATCATCGGGTGCGTCTTATAAAGCGAAAAATACGGTATCTGTTGGCTGAATTATATTTCAGCTGAAAGCCATTGTGTTTGTATGGCCAGCTTTAGACTTTTGTCTTTTGCTTTTATATGGAAGTCAGTGACTTCTCATATTCTGATTGAATTTACAGTAGGAAGAGTACATGATCCAATAACCAGTGCAAGGGATTAGTGGGAGCAGGCAGCCCTAGCAACTGGTATCTTTCCCTATAACATAAAAATATACTGAAAACTAGACCCCCATTTTTTTTTCTATTCCTGGTTATTACTGTCCACTTTACTATGGTTCTTTCGGGACATTAGGTGGGAGATTCATGAGCCCCAAGTGGCATGGTTAATCATTGCTTAAGAAAGTAGTGCTGCAGCCACTGGACCATGGGTCTCAATCTGACCAACTAACCAGAGCATCATCTGCATGGAGTTTGTATATTCTTCTCATACTTTGGGTAATTGTCCCACCCAGAGCTGTGCTACGTAGAAAAATAATGGCTTAAAGGGGTTGTCTCACTTCAGTAACTTGCATATATCATGTAGAGAAAGTTAATACAAGCACTTACTAATGTATCATGTGATTATCCATATTGCTTCCTTTGCTGGCTGGATTCATTTTTCAATCACATTATACACTGCTCGTTTCCATGGTTACATACCACTCTGCAATCCATCAGTGGTGGTCTTGCCTGCACACTATAGGCAAAAGAATTAGCCTCTCAGGTGGCCGGGACCATGATAGTGCACATAGGCTGGTGATTTTTCCTATAGTGTGTAAGCACGACCACCACTGATTAATTGCAGGGTGGTCATAACCATAGAAACGAGTAGTGTATAATGTGGTGGAAAAATGAATCCAGCCAGCAAAGGAAGCAATATGGACAATCACAATACATTAGTGCCTTGTATTAACTATCTCTATATGATAAATGCTATTTACTGAAGTGAGACAACCCCTTAAAGTGCTCATAAACCACAACAGGTAAAATGCTCATATCAACTCTTATTTTCTTAAAAATAGGTTAGAAAAGGGAAATCCTACACCCCCTTGGTTGATAAGAGCAGTTTCTCCATTATTCATATTTAAAGGGTTTTGCCATCTCGGCCTTTTGTGAATAACCTTAGTAAGCACTGGCCAGGGGTTGTTACAGAAACAGACGATGAGGTTGTGCTCTGTTGTTTTAGTAACTCCCATAGCCATGAAAGGCTGAAATAGGAATAACCGGTTAAAGGGTTTGTCTCAAGACAGACATTGATGACACAGTGGTAGGATATGCCATAAATGTCCAATCATTGTGGGTCTGACCACTGGGACCCTGCCAATAGCTGAAATGAAGTTCTAGGAAGGCACCAGGCCACTTTGCCTCCATCCGCTCTTCTTGGCCTTCTCTTTAGTTTGCATGGTTGGCCATTGATTATAATGGTTTGGCCATGTGGTCCATAGAGAAAGCTGAGCATTTAGCAATATGTCTGCCCTGATACAACCCCTATAATATTCTCTGTTTTGCAGACATGGAAGTGCATTTTACCTTTTGATACAGATATAGGAGCTCCGTCAAACTTCATTCTTACAACCAGTTTAATTTTACTTATGATTTAGGAATCCATTTTCATCAACATTATTTTTATTACTAGTATGGTTATCTTCCGTAACTCTGCACTTAAGTGCCAGTTTCATAGAAATCTCTCTCAAAAAGAATCGGTCACTAGTTTTATCCTGCTGTATCTGATGGCAGAGACCCTGATTGAAATGCTGGGTTACTTCCTTTGGTCCCACTGGAGTCTCCTCATTGTAGTGCTCGGGAGTCCTCGTATTCATGAGATCCTTGCAGCCCCACCCCCGGCCTCTGATTGGTTTCTTTCTTCCTGTACATAGTATAGGAAGAGAGCTGTCTATCACCCACGGAAGGAGGAGGGGATACAGCAGCTCATGAATACAAGGACTCCAGTATTCTTTTTGTGCTGGAGCTTCTCATCAGGGCTTTTAAGAAAACAACTGGATAAGTAAGTGACCCAACATTTCAGTCAGGACCTCTGTCACCACTTTATGCTGCGGTCCGATAGGACAGCATAACACTGGTGACAGGTTCTCTTTCAGAAGCCAAGGTACTTTGAAATGTTGCAGGACCCAATGGCCCAAGTGCTTCAAGGCAATAATAGAAACCAGCCATTGAGATGCCCAAGCCTCTGACTTAAACTGAAATTACCCTCTTAAAACCTTGATGACAATACATGTTCTGAATTAGAAATAGTACTTTTCATTCAGATAATTATTCTGCATGTTAAATAACCAGATTTATTTCCCTGCAGTTGAAATGGCCGTGGCCAAAAACAATATGGAAGACATAAATCCTGTACTCAGAATTAGTCAACTGGACGCCATTGAATTGAACAAGGCACTGGAGCAATTAATCTGGGCTCAGTTTAACAGCTGTTTTCAGGGCTTCAAACCAGGACTTTTGAGTCGCTTTGAACCAGAGATTAAAGCTTTTCTGTGGCTGTTTTTGTGGAGATACACCGTCTACTCCAAGAACGCCACCGTTGGCCAGGCGATCCTGAACATTCACTACAAAAATGACTTGTCTCAGACTCCGAAGTACCGGCCACTTAATAAACAGCAGAAAGTATGGTTCGCATTGTTATCTGTGGGAGGCAAGTGGTTGGAGGAGAGGTCCTATGACTTATTCAGTAATAACCCCTTTGGGTCGTCGTTTCAAAGGATGAAGCATTTGATAAATGTCGCTTCTGGGCTCATCAAGGTTTTTGGGCTCCTGAATTTCTTAATTTTCTTACAGCAAGGAAAGTTTGCCACACTGACCGAAAGATTGCTACGAATCCGGTCTGTTTTCAGCAGACCCCAAGACGTGCGGCAGGTTGGCTTTGACTACATGAACAGGGAAATTTTGTGGCACGGATTTGCCGAATTTTTTATTTTTCTACTCCCCCTTATCAATACACAAAAGCTAAAAACGAAGTTGTTCTCTTGGTTCAAGCCAGTCAAAGGGCTGCGCCTTACTGACCCATCCCTATCCATCGTCTGCAAGGAGTGCTGCCTGTGTGGAGAATGGCCCACCATGCCTCATACCATCGGCTGCACTCACGTCTTTTGCTACTACTGCATTAAAAGTAATTACATGGCCGACATGTACTTCACATGTCCTAAGTGTAGTACTCAAGTGCACAGCCTACAGCCGCTGGAATTCAAGATTGAAATTTCTGAGATTCACACTTTGTAAGACGATACGTGGATGTCTCACCAGAAATGAAGAATAAGTCTCTAAACCCATATCCTAACAGATCTTCATTAATGGAATGGAAGGGCACACAGGCATCTAAGGGACCCACACCCAACTGAGGAAACAAGAGAGTTATTTCTAGGGTTAACTAAATTTGTTTAGAGACCCCCCCCCCCTTATCATTGTACTGTGTTTAAAGAGGACCTTTCACCACTCCTGACATGCCTGTTTTCCATGTAATAACCATTCTGGAACATCTATTCTTATGTCTCTATGTTGTGTCATTCCTTTATTATTTGCACTAGAAGTTATGAATGAATTGCTATTTGTCTTCAGTAAGGGAACAGAGGGGAGGTGACCAGTTGGGGGGGGGTGTCCCTGCACAGACTGAACATGACAGCACTGATTGGCTAGAGTGATTCTGTGCAGGGACACACCCCAAACCGGTCACCTCCCCTCTGTTCCTTTACTGAAGGCAAATAGCAATTCATTCATAACTTCTAGTGCAAATAATAAAGGAATGGCACAACATAGAGCCATAAGAATAGATGTTCCAGAATTGTTATTACGTGGGGAATGCATGGAGCGATTAAAACAGGCATGTCAGGAGCGGTGAAAGGTCCTCTTTAAAGGGGTTTTCTGCCTGATGTCTGCATTCAGAGGCTCAAAAGCCATGATGGTCATGTCTGACACGTCCACTTCTGCTTAAAGGGCATCTCTTAGCAGATTTGTAACTATGACACTGGAAAACGCACATGTACTGTATATGTGACAATCAGAGGATGCCGGAAGAAAATTAAGACTTGCTTTGGGTCCGGTTTCGCATCTATTCTATTCCATATTTATGAGGACCAGAAGATCCTTACTTTGTTAAGCTCTAGAGAAACATTCAAAACAAGAACTACAAGAAGAAACCAGACAAAACAAGAAGTAAAATTAAATGTCCGTCAACGTTATGACAAGGCTCTGTTCACATAAGTGTCAGGTTATGGGTTTTGTATAGTATTTTGACCATAAAAAAACCCTGAAACTGATGGATCCATTATAAGTCCATGATATGCATGTGCATTCTTTGGGAACATTTTGAAACAGATTTGTCGGTGCTGTCATTGTGCTGTTAAAGAAGAACTCCTGCAAAAAAATTTATTCCATGTCCTGCTAGAAATGTACATGATACATGACATTTTCTTACCAGTGTCTGTATTTTTGAGTTATATCTCCCTGATGTTTCTCATCTGTGTCATGTGACCAGCAATCAGACTCACCAACTCACACAGCATCTTATGTGTGGACAGGAAGTCGATTTATCTATGTATTCCTATGGGAGCCTCACTTTCAGTCTCATAGGAATGAATAGAGCAGTAACTGGCTTCCTGTCCTGGGTCAGTTGGAGGTCATAGAGTTGGTCACATGACACAGCTACAATTTGAAGAGAGGGGATAACTCACAAATACAGTCTCTGCTAAGAAGATTGCATTCACTACAGATTATATCATGCACCTTTCTAACAGGTCAGAGAATAAAAAATTTTGCGGGAGTTCTTCTTTAAAGGGAACCGGTAAGCTCCTTTATGTTGCCCTTTGAGGGCAGTAGTAACAGACACACTGATTTCAGCGCATATGTTTTAATGTGCAGTAGTTTTGAAGAACTTACATCTTAACCCTTTCAGTGAGGAGTCAGATGTATTCATGATATGCATTCTTCCTCCGATTTCCCTATTACTGTACATAGGGAGAAATCTGTCAACCATCAGTTGGGGGGAAGGGGGGGCAATGCATATCATGAATACATCAGACTCTTCGCTGGAAGTGCACTGCAAGGGTTAAGATGTAAGTTCTTCAAAACTACTGTGCATTAACACATAAATGACAGACAACTGAAATCAGCGAGGGCAGCTTAAGAGAGCAGAGAGGTTCCAGAACTGAACCAGAACATATCACCTTTTTCCCCCACTCAGCCCCTCTGACATATATCGCTCAGGGCAAGGGCTTTTTTTATTACATTTTTACACTGCTAGGTGGAGGCTTCTGCCTAGCAATGTTCTTGGTGATGTCACTGGCACCGATGGGCGGGCTTTAGCGCTGCCCTAGCCATTTTACAGGCTAGGGCAACAATAAGGCCCATCCGTGCCGGTGACGTCACCAGGCTTACTTGCCTCAGTCAAGGGCAGCACAATTTTGCAGGTAATACTTCTGTTAGGTTGAAGTGTGACGGCACTTCGTCCAGTTATTAATTTATGACTTTGTTATCAAGTGCCTGTTATTTGATCCTGTCCCAAATGCACGATTCTTCGCCTGGGTCCTTCTTCACATTGTTAGCGATTTTTTTCTGATCCTGGTGCCGGGTTTCACCAATACTATGACAGCCTCGGTAGCCTCTTTTACCTCTGGTATCAGTGATGTTAATGCTTGCTGTGCAATGCTGCCTTATGTACTGGTTTGCACTGATTCTATTCTAAGGCCTCATACGCACGACTGTGTCTTTTTTTGTGGACCCATTAACCGTAGTCTGCATTTTGTGGACATATTCTACGTTTTTGCAGAACGGTCATACGGATGCGGAAAGCACAGAGATGATCCGGGTGCTTTCTGCATCCGCATGTCCGTTCTGCAAAAATATAGAACATGTCCTATACTTGGTCGCAAAATGCAGACCACCAACCCATGTAAATCAATAGGTCAAAAAAAATGCAGATGCAACAAAGACCTTATTTGTAGACCGCAAAATACATATGGTCATGTGCATGAAGCCTAATCCTGGTGACAAGTGACAATATTTAGTGCGATTTCATTATATATTGGACCCACATCACTGATCTTATCCACAAATTACAGAGAAAATAAACCTAGCAGCCGCGGTGCTTGTGCAGCTGATGAATGACTTCTTCTGCAATGTGTAGGAAGGCAGACTTCTCCCCCCCTAATACATGCATCCGACCTTAACTCTCTGGCTACTGTATGTATCATGACTGTAGAGGCTCATGCTTGTGTAGTCTCTCAGTAAGAAACTTATAGGGGGTTTTCACATCATGCTTTAGCTCTCTGCTTTTGGGATAGGTTTCACTACCAGAAAATGGTATACAAACCTATCCCTTAGGTGATCCATTCACATTAATGAGGCAAATAGAGTCCAAAATTTTAACTTTAGACTCTGTTTTACTTCCATCTGTGTACATATATACGTAGAATAGGTTATCAATACCAGATCGGCAGGGCCCTGACTCCCGACACTCCTCCCAATGATCTGTGTGGAGCCCGAATCAGGCACCTCCGTCTTCTATGTAGTGGGCGTACCTGGTCCCGGCAGCACTGCTTCCATTCACCTTCCTGGTTATTGCAGTGCTGCTCCCATTCACTTGATTGAGAGCTGCACTGCAGTAACCATACGGCCACCAGAGAATGGTCAGAGATGTGTAGTTCTGGTCCTGCACAGCTGATCAGCGAGGGTGCCAATCCGATTTTTGAAGTGCTATCCTATGGAGGACTACTGTAATCTCTTTGCCTCATTAAAATGATTGGATCCCCCGAGGGATATAAGTGAATGCAGTTTTCAAGTATTCAAATGTGTTCCTCCAGCAGAATGCTTAGTGGAGGACTAAAGCGTGATGTGAATGGTCCCTACAAGACTCTGGTTTTGGGCATTTGGTACCACATTTAGCAATGTAAAACTGGAGAGTGCATAAGCACAATATCACCGGCACTTCAGTACTTTATGCTGGATTTTTTTTTTTTTTTTGTGAGTATGTTTAATTCATTTTTAAATTATCCCTGTACTTTAAAGGGGTTGTCCACTTTCTGGTTAATGTTGACCAATGTGTTTGTAAGATGACTATATGGCACTTACTAATATAGTCTTTTTTGATATTCTGCACCATTTTCTATATTTCATAAGGTATGCCCCCTTGTTGGAGAAGTCTTTTGTGCTACTCTAAGCTTGGCGGTGATGGATGGTCATGTGACCAGGCAAATCACAGTCTCCTCCATTCAAGAACATTGCACCTTCCATACGTACTTGCGCTGTTGGGAGTTTAGTGCAGGTGTAGTGAGTTTGCATGGAGGAGGCTGAGTTATGTGTCTGGTCACATGACTCTCCATCAGCGGCCATCTTATCAACAAGACCGTTATCTGGACAAGACAGATGTGCCCAACAAAGGGACATGGCTTATAAAATATAGAGAATGGTGCAGAATATCAAATACTATATAAGTGTCATAGGGTCATCTTCTATACACATTGGTCAACAGCAGCCAGAAAGTAGCCGACACCTTTAAGAAATTGTTTCATATATTATAGCAACATATCAAATGTATCAGTTGGATTTCCGAGTGCTGAGACCACTATTGACCACTAGAACAAGGACAATTCACACTCGCACAGCGCTCTATGTCCCTGCTGCAGTAGAGTAGCCCAATAGAAGGTCTATGAGCCCATGTCAAGACCATCTCTTTCATCGAGGAGAGAGATATGCCTTCTTATACTTCATCATAGTCTATGGAGACAGGTAAGCAGTCAAGTGTGTGCACCATCCATATCTGAATTTCCTGTTGACTTCCATGCAGGGAACTGGCACCACCAGTAAGCCATTTATGGGATATCCAGTTAATACCGCATGCCTATTGTTTATGAGGAGACCCCTTAGTCAGACTTTGTGAATGCTACATTAAGGCCAAAACTATCACTGTCTATGGAAAGTGATAGAGTACCTAAGGCAGAGGTGCTGAATATCATCAAAGGAGATATTGCAATGTTTTGAAAAATGTTCTTATGATTATGGAATGCTTTACTTTTTCATAGTCTGAATACTAGGAAATGTCTCACCAACAATGTAATTTTATGAAATTGCCCGTAGGCTGTAATTTGCACAAACATTTATACGTCTGCTTTGTAACCTGATTAGCGAGTTCCAATAAACTCTTATGGTTTCTGAAGGAGAAAACCCTCGACATATCCTGTAGTTACCCTCTGAAAAATCAAGCTCTCTCAACAGTGCAGCTGCCATCCTGACGTAGTATTTTCTGGTGATCAGCTAGGTAACAGAGACCAGTGACTCCTGTGTTTCTGAGATCTGAGACCCTGTGCCAGCCATCATTCTGAGATTAGCATAAGGTTGGGGCTGCCCGCCAACTGTTTTTTTTTTTTAGGAAAACTAGAGCTCTCCATGTTCCATTGCTTCAAGGCTTCCTACCTTAAAGAGGGATTATGAGTGCAGTATGGTGGCATGTCACAAGGATTTTACATCCTGTCGAGCAATAATATGAATATAATCCTAACTTGACATAAGAGACTGGACTCTTACCTTATTGTGGCCTTGGTGATACATTATTGACTCATTTAGAGTTGTTCATGTGCACTAATTAGAGTGTATTCACACAACAAGGGTAGAACTACTTACTTCCATGCCTTTGTTTTAATTCAGGAAGCATTTCTAAACAACTACCTATTTCTTTTTGTATGCAGTTTTGTAAGGTATGTGTTTTTCCCATTGATGTTAATGGGGTAAATGCGATGGATAAGCCATACTATCCACACGGACAATATAAAATAATACTAACCAAAATGCATAGAAAACAGTATGCGTGAATATACTGCTTTGCGTGTTTTTGTTGTTTTATTGTGATTAATTTAATTTTAGATCTGTATGTAAAATTGGATACTGGTATGATTAAAATATTCTACCCTCATGTGTATGTTCATTTATGATGTTAAAATGATGTGAAATTACCATTAAAGTAATAATATAAATGGCTGAGCTTGTGTTATCTATTTTCTGATCCTTTTTTTTTTCTAAAAATACAGCTGCAAAATTGTAAATGGATTTCAAATAAAAATGCCCCCAGTGAATTTAGATACTAAACACATTTCACTTCAGGGACCATCTCTGCAATTAATAAATATACCAACTATCTGATCCAAAGACAAACACGTTTTTGCTTTAATAGGTTGTGATTATATAGTTTTTTATGCATACAATGGTGAAAACGAGAAGGGATTATCATTTAAATGTGAAGGCAAGGAAAGTAGCAATGTAGAACTTCTAACCTGCTATGGTAGTTTAGTGTCTACACACAACACTATACAGCATTTGTCACAACTTTAGCCAGTGTGAAGCATATGGCTGCTGCACACGATGGACCTCCTCGGTATTGTGAAGAGAGTCTGATGACGAACAATTGTGTGTAAGAACCTCTATCATCTTTTCTAGGATGACAGGCGCATTTATTACAAATATTAGCAGGCGTGTTTCAAGAGCAGTTGGTTCTCTTCCTCAAGCCCTGAGAAAGAAACCAAAATGTGCTGTCCTCTGTGCCATAAATAAAAATTTGATCTTGCTCAGTCAGATATTTCTTTCCAAGTCAGCAGTGGCTGGTGTCGCTCCAAGGAGTAGTTTCTGTCATAGGCAGTGGTTGTGGGACCACTGTGCCAACCAACCAACCATCCGGTTTGATTTAGGACTAGATCTACCGGTATCCTGGCAGTCCTCTAGTTTTCACCCTTTAACTCCTATATGGGGATATCGTCTTCACTGCAGTGGAACCACTAAGCCGCTAGCCTTGGAATAGTCCCTATGTGATTGGCTACATAACCACGTGGGTCAAAGACACTGGTGCAAAACACCCAGTTTTCAGACAGTACTCACAAAAGACAGGCCAATGTGACAGCAAGCAGAGTACATGCGTATCCATGAAACAAGTTTAAGGTCAGGGCAGGCAGCACAGAGTCAATAGGATAAACAGACAAAGGTGTGGTAGAGTAGGTAAAAGTGCAGAGGTCGGTACACTTTAGAAGGCAACTGGAACGCCAGAGGTCAGACTAACAGTCATAGGAGGGCAAGCTAGTCCTGGCCACCGGGAAGCAGCAGAGCCAGGTATGTGAGTGCCTGCTGAGAGGAGTGGGGCAGCAGCGGGCATGGGCCACCAGCCTAACATTTTCTTCCACATTCCGTGGCAAGCTGTGTGTAGCCCCAGTCTAGGGTCCAGCTGCATGGGCTCTCTGCTTTCCCTATTCCAAGGCAGTTTGCAAGAAATATGTTAATATATGCTCCCCGATATTCAGTTTGCAACCTGCTCCTAGTTTTAAAACGTTTTTCATGTCATGCCCTTCCCATTAATACATGCTGAATATTAATGTCCAGGCTGCTGTTGTCTTGTACTAGCTCTCATGTGTCAGCACATCCTGATTATTGGACTGATTTCAGTCTACAACTCATGGCTAATCTCCTGTAACTTACTGTGAAGGTAACTGAGGAATTTGTGATTCTCCTCCCCTTGGTGTAGGTGCTCTGCTTTCTCTTTATTTGTATACAGTTTTTATTATATTCATCCTGCAAATTTTGTTTGTGTGCTCACCCCTATCTACAGCTTTCATGAACAGCCTTCCTGGGATGCTTTCCCCCTTCTCCACTCTCTGATGTGCCATGTGCAACATCATCCTTTTCCCTGCTGCTATCTCTTACACTTGGAACATGTTACAGTTTTGTTCTCACTGACTCCATATGAGTCTATCAAAAATATTCTCTGCCCCTCTGTATTACAATACGAATACATGATACATCTCATTGCAAAAACTATATAGCTGACCCAAGGTAAAACAATTTTATGATTATTTCATCAAGATACATTGATAATCTCATTTTTATGTCAGCTAGTAGCCCATCCTCCCAATTTCTTTCATTGTAGGAAAAAAGGATTAGGCAGGTTATCGTTCAAACTGTCCGATTCTGTCCACAAGTGTTTGATGGCCCTTTATCCCTGCTACCACAATGCTTATGGTGGGGTCAACAGAAATTGTCCGGCCAAGAGTCTCATGTAGTGCAAAGTTATGTGTCAATTTTCATTTAATTATGAGATGTTCTTCCTCATAAAAGTATGCCTATTAACATGCCCTCTGTCAGAAGCATTCCAGTGTTCTAGACTAGAGCATGAAGGGGTGATGGTATCTGAATTGATATGCTTGTTGGGTAGATAACTAGTCTTCTCCTTTGTGAATAGCTCTGCCAGGCTTCAAAGCTGTATGCATTTTTAAGGTACCTTTGTATTAAGTATGTATGTTCATTAACTCGTTTGGTTGTGCTTGCTTCTTTGAATTGTGAGGGCTTTTAAGTCTAGAGAAACTAATCAGGCCCGACTTTGATCTGTCTTATGAAAAACAAGGCAGTTTTGTGATAAATACAGTATATTCCACTGTCTGTAAAGACCTTTCACCAATTTTAAATCCAAATAGTATAAATCAGGTTTTCTAAATTCCAATCCTCAGGTCATGTTTTGACCAGAGCCTTCTTCACCAGTGATATAATTAGTGTAACTGCATCAATAATTGGCACTGCTATTCCCTCTGAGAGATCCTGAAAACAAGACCTATGGGAGCTGGAAACACCGCTGCAAATTATTGGGTACAACGCTAAAACGAGTGGTCGTACTGACTGCAAGAGAATCGTAAACGGATGCTTTCAAAACATTATCCAGGTATCATCGTCAGCTTCTTGCACCATTTGTCACAAATTTTTTTAAAAAAAAAGATAAGATAACGACTTTATCAAAACAGCATTTTATCCACTGGTCTTGATTTCCCCTGCGCACTTGGAGGATGCGCCTCATTCATATTACAATGCAGGACTACTCCTAGGTTTTTGATATTCACTATATTATTGGGATTATTTATATTAATTATTAGCATTTTTATTATATTCAATCATGTTGAAATATTTATGATCATACTTTATATATTTTTGACATTCATTACATCGTAGGCATTATTCTTATGAATTAGCAGTGTTTTTATTATATTTATTATCCTAACTACTTTTATTCATTTTATGCACTTTTTACCATCACTTGAGCACTGCATGTTGCACTTTCACTTTTGTTTTTTTTTCTTTTTTCACCTTTTTTCACCTTTTTTCACCTTTTTTCTATTATTATTTTTTATGATATTTCCTATTTTACATTATGAATTGTATTTTATATTATTAATTGTTTCTTGGGATCATGTGTCAATAATTGTTTCACGTATGTATATATTTGATTACATGTTTGATTAGATTATTTTTATTATTTTTTTTTTATTCTTATTCATCATGTTCACTTGACTATCATGGTATTCATATTTACATCAATTTGTCCGGCTTTTATGACTCATGTCGACAGTTTTCTTCTGGTGCACTTCCCTATGTGCGATGCGTTCCAATTTGGAACGCATCGCTATGTAGTGAAGTGGCGAGAGGTAGGGCTTTGTTCGATGCGCTCCAGTTTGGAACGCATCCCGTTTCCTTCCGAGATGCGTCACATGATTGGCCTCGTTTGGGGCGGTGACGCACTTCCGATTTCAGGCACTGTTTCCGAACCTGGTCTCCCACGTGTAAGGAGCGTTTGTTCTCATGTTTAACCCCTTCCCAACCAGCGCCGTACATGTACGGCTCTGGTCGGCAAGTCCCTTCCCACAGTGCCGTACATGTACGGCGCTGGTCGGGAAGGGGTTAAACATGAGACCAAACGCTCCTTACACGTAGGAGACTAGGTCCGGGAACAGTGCCTGAAATCGGAAGTGCGTCACCGCCCCAAATGGCGGTGCTGATCGGGTGGGTGCAGGAGCTGGTGTATTGTAATGTATTGTAAAGGGGATCAGACCCCCAAAAGTAAAAAAAATGTGAAAAGAGTTAAAAAAAAAGTTAAAAAATAAAGTGTCAAATTTTTTTTATAAAAGTTTCAAGTAAGTTTCAATCCTTTTCACAAAATAAAGTAAAAAAAATTGTAAAAAATAGGAAAAAAAAGGAAAATAGACATATTAGGTATCGCCGCGTCCGTATCGACAGGCTCTATAAAAATATCACGCTAGGTGAACGCAGTGAAAAAAAAAACCGTGCCAAAACCATTTTTTGATCACCTTCCCTTACAAAAAGTGTAATAGCAGGCGATTAGAGATGAGCGAACGTGCTCGTAACGAGCACTGTAGCACTCGGCTCCCCTGCGCTCGCATGGGCGCAGGCATCCGCTTCCGTCGGGTGAGGAGGACAGAAGCGGATGCCTGCGCCCATGCGAGCGCAGGGGAGCCGAGCGCTACAGTGCTCGTTACGAGCACGTTCGCTCATCTCTACAGGCGATCAAAAAAGCGTATGTACCCCAAAATGGTACCAATAAAACTGTCATCATGTCTTGCAAAAAATGAGACCCTACCTAAGACAATCGCCAGAAAAATAAAAAAATGGCTCTCAGAAAATGGCAACACAAAAAAATATTTTATTTTTTTCAAAAATGCATCTAATGTGTAAAACTTTCTCCTTGATTGGGGGGAGCTGCAGTTCCGGCCGCTTTGAAAATCGCCAGTGGGGCCTAGTGAAGGCCTGAACAGGGCCGCGAATCCTCGCGGTATCCAAGACGCAGCGCACCCGCTACCCAGATCCATCTGCGCCACCTTCAACAGGCCGGCTGCTGGGTTCGTGCCAGAAGTCCCGTCGGAGGCGCCACAGACTTCTGATCGAGCCGACCGACGGCGGAGACGGCAGAAAAGCCTTCTTAGAAGCGGGACGGGCCGCCATCTTGTCTGGCCATCGGAGTGGTGAGCGATATCGAACCCCCCACTACCAGCCCTCAGCTATAATCAAACTGAGGGGTCTTCCCCCCGCCCCTAACTAGGAGTACCCCTTACGTGGTGTGAACAAAGCAGGGGGCAATATCATATAAAGGGGACGTCTGCTACCTCAGTTCTGCCAACAAGATCCCCCACTGACTTTTCTACAGTGCCAGTTAATGCCCTGCAAAACCAAGTGCTCCCTCCCCAGCAAAGGACTCAGTCCAAATTTTTTCTGGAGGAACATTATTCGGTCCCTCTGCTACATTTTTCAATGTTCTTCTTGCAAAGAACCTAGTCCTAATAGGAAACTGCCACCTCAGCTACTGTTAAATACCACAGTGAGGCTACTAGCCTAATTTTCCTTGGTTCTCACACAGGAGACCTATGTTTTTTATGTTTTGTTAATTCTGGTGAGAAAGTGGTCACAAAACCCCGGCCTTTTTTGCTAGGCAACACCTTGCTATATATTCTCTCCGGTAAAGAAGCTCGCAAAGATGGGGAAGGTTGGCAAACCAGATATTTATTGCTCACAGAAGCAGCACAAAACTCAGCAAGATATGCAAAAATTCCTCCATGAGGGGGACACCTATCTAGGGGCCCAGAAGTTGGGGAACCCTCCTTCGCAAACACCTGACAGAGACTTGTCTGAAGGCGAGAACCAGGTCCCGAAAGACATTCAGGAGACAGACCCTCCGCTTCACACATCCCACAAAACGCTGCAAGCCATCATCGAAAAAGCCCTTCAGCCAGTTATGGTAGAACTTTCTGACATTAAATCTGACATCAGAGACATTGGAGGGAGAGTTGAGCAGCTAGAAGTGACGCAAGCATCTCTGCTCAAGCATGGAGAAGCTACAACATCTGCTCTTCAATCTTGCCAAGTTCACTTGAATAATTTGCACTCTTACGTCGAGGACCAGGACAACAGAGGAAGAAGGAATAACCTCAGAATTAAAGGAGTTCCGGAATCGTCGTCCACCGCTGACGTGATCCAAACCACATATGCAATTCTACGGCCGTTACTGCCTGGAGACATGGCTGGGGATATGATTTTGGAGAGAGCTCACAGAGCACTACGTCCTAAACCCAGGGATGGCAATCCCCCTAGGGACATTATCTGCAGGATTCTCAACTTCCAGCATAGAGAAGCCATACTGAAAGCTGCTCGGGACTCACGGGATCTGTCCTTTGAGGGTTCCACAATTGCCCTCTTCCCGGATCTGTCACCGGTCACTCTTAACAAGAGGAGGCAATTAAAGCCTATTACTGATGCTCTCAGAGCGAAGGGACTTCCCTATCGATGGCTGTTTCCGTTTGGTCTAGCCTGCACCATACAAGGAACTATGAGATACATCAGACGCCCGGATGATATTTTACCCCTCTGCGACTACTTAGATCTAGATCCTTCTGACATACCTTCATGGCTCCAGATCTCGGATCTTTCTGACCTGCCTAGTCTGCCCTCGTCTTCTCCTTGGATGACACAGAGAAGCCGCTCTAACAGGAAAAGGGCCTCAGTGTCTGCGGACTGATACTGCGTTACCGTACTATAGAAAGCCTTACTTAGAGCTAATTAATCTTTCCTGATGCTCCTTTACAACTGACTTGTTTATTTTTGTTGAGCTAGTTGTGCCTTGTTGCCTTTTACAATTTAGACATAGAAGCTGATGCGGGTCGCTCCGACTAGTTTTTAACCCCTACCCATTGAAGCATACCAGCTGGTAGCTGCCCTTTTCACTATTTTGGGGGCTCGTAGTGACCACACTCATCTTCTACTTAGTTTTCACACTAAATCAGTACAAGGGTTCTTTTCCCCCTTTGGCTGATTTTCATTCTTCACATTGTTTTGCAGTTATTTGTTATACTTTGGTGTATTCACTGTCATTTTGCACCTTTTTTCATAATGGCTGATGTAAAGGTGACTTCATGGAACGCACGAGGGATGAATGTTCCTCAGAAAAGGTCTCGTATCTTCCAATACTTGCGATCGCTTCACACTGACATTGCTATAATACAAGAAACGCATTTCAAGACGGGTAAGCTACCCACTCTACCTCTATCTTACTTTTCACAATGGTTCCACTCTAGCTATGGCCTTTCTAAGTCTAGGGGGGTATCTATAGGTTTTAGGAAATCTCTCCCATTCTGTTTAACTTCTAGCTTAATAGACCCAGAAGGCAGGTTCTTATTCTTAAAAGGGTTCCTTGCTAATTCAAAAGTGACAGTTGTAGGGCTATATGCACCTAATGTCAACCAAACTCCCTGGCTTATAGATACACTCGGAAAGTTGAGTACCTTTCGGGAGGGGACATGCTTTATAGGGGGTGATATCAATGTAACCCTTGAACCTGCTCTCGACTCTTTGTCGGGCAAATCTCATGTATCTCAGAAGAAAATTAGGGCTCTGAGACGTTCTCTAGCTCATATTGAGGTAAGAGATGTCTGGCGAAAGATACACCCCAAGGACAGGGAATATACCTTCTACTCTGAGGTGCATAACACTTATCAGCGTTTGGACTATATATTTCTCTCTTCTCACAGTTTATCTTCCATCAAAGCAGTAGAAATAGGTATTATAGGGATCTCGGACCATGCACCGGTGACTATGGCAGTGGTGATTGAGACACTTCCACGCAGAGCATCTTCGTGGCATCTCAATGACAACTTATTGAGAAATGATGGGCACAAACAGAACATCGCCACAGCCTTAACTAGGTACTTTAGCGAAAACTCCACTTCGGTGTTGTCCCCTACGGTGGTTTGGGAGGCTCATAAGTCGGTGATAAGAGGAGAACTGATCTCGTTAGGGAGTTTTGTAAAGAAGCAGAAGAGACGCGAGATTGACGAACTGTTGAGCAAGATTAGTACTTTGGAAAGTGCGCACAAACGCTCCTTGTCAGTACAGTCACTAGCGGAATTAACTTCTCAGAGGGAACGCCTGAACCAACTCCTCAATTTAAAAGCCACAAGAGCTTATCTTTATGCGAAACACAAGGTATATATCCATGGCAATAGGGGCTCACGTTTGATGGCCCTTATGGCCAAAAAGAGAAGGGAGCAACTGTATATTAGGGAGATTTCAGATCCTTCAGGGAAAGCTTGTCTTACAATTGAAGAGATTGCGCATCAGTTTGAAAGTTATTACTCCACTTTATATCGCCTTCGAACTGATGATTTAGATAATTGTTCAACTAGGCAAGTGCAGATTGACGGTTTTCTGCGATCCCTAAACCTCCCTACACTTACCTCATCGCAAATACTATCGTTACAAGCCCCGATTGCCCTCTTGGACTTACAAAAGGCTCTGAAGGAATCTCCTATCGGGAAAAGTCCGGGACCTGATGGACTTCCGACTAGCTACTACAAAGCTTTCCCTGAGATATTACTACCGCAAATGCTTTCGGCATTCTCAGCTGCGGCAAGAGACAGGGACTTTCCTGCGCAGACTTTGATGGTTCATATAACGGTGCTTCCAAAAGAAGGAAAGGATGGGAAACTTTGCAGTAGCTATTTTCCCATTTCTCTATTAAAGGCAGATATTAAACTCTATGCTAAGATCCTTGCGAACCGCCTTCAGCCCTTACTTCCCTCACTGATCAATGTTGAGCAGGTGGGTTTTATCAAAGGAAGGGAGGGAAAAGACAACACTCTTAGAGTATTACACCTTATACATCACGCGAGAGTTAGGAAACTCCCCCTAGCGCTTTTATCTACAGATGCGGAAAAAGCCTTCGATAGAATAGACTGGATTTTTATGGAACGGGTTTTAAGTAGGTTTGGTATCCCGGAGGCTTTTTCTAGAGCTATCATGGCGCTATATACTTGCCCATCTGCTTCCATCAGGGTAAATGGTACCCTTTCCGCCTCTTTTCGCATATACAATGGGACAAGACAGGGATGTCCCCTATCCCCGCTATTGTTTGTTCTGACTATGGAAGCCCTAATCCAACATATTAGGCAACATCCGGATATCCAGGGTATAGTAGTAGGGGGGAAAACCCATTCAACTGCGGCCTTTGCCGATGATCTGCTGATCATCACATCTAATCCGCACGTGTCATTTCCAATATTGTCAGATATCTTTGATACATTTCAGTCCCTTTCTAACTTTAAAATAAATCCTTCTAAATCCCAGGCACTAAACATTACTTGTCTTGCTGGGATGGTACGGGAAGCCAAGGAGAAAGCCCCCTTTACATGGGCACCCGAATCAATACCTTACTTGGAAATACTCATATCCTCCAACCCCGATAATTGGTTCTCTTTAAACTATACTCCCTTAGTGAATTCTTTAGGTAGTCTTATGGATTCATGGAGGATTCCATATATCTCATGGCTAGGCAGGGTCAACTTGTTAAAAATGTTAATTATACCAAAGGTTCTATATTTCCTTCAGGTTCTACCCATTTTTCTGCCGCGTTCTCTCTTTCTAAAAATCCGTAGCATGTTCCTCAAATATATTTGGAATAAGGGCCTCTGTCGTATAGCTCACTCGACTTTAACACAACCTAAAGAAAGAGGTGGAGTTGGTTTCCCAGACCTAGAGAAATTATATGGAGCAATTCAGCTAAGTAGAATACTTGATTGGCACAAACAAATCTCTAACAAGTTGTATGTCAGGATTGAAGCAGAAGTCATAGGTTGCTCCTTGTCGCAGGCACTCATTTGGATACATCGGGGGTGAGAGGGTGCCGCCCGGGGTCTCTAATTTGACAAAAGCTCCGCTTCTGTTCTGGAAGAGTTTTTCGAGGAAGGAGGACCTATGGCGGTACCCTTCTCCTGCGATGAAATTTGGGGATTTGTTGGGATTGTCTATACCATTTAATAAGTCGTGGTTCATGAATCAGTTAACCCTCAATAGGAAGCTACTGTCCGATATATTGGAGGATGGTGTACTGCCAGATTTCCCCCGTCTGCAGGAAAAAAATAGTGGGTTCCCATTTAGATTTTCTCACCTACTCACATCTATGTTCAAGCTTTTCTAAACTCCCCAATAAAGGTAACTTAGATAAGGATCTCTCCTGGTATGAAGAACTAGCGATCCGCCAATCCAACACCCCCAAACTTATCTCAAAATTATATGCAACATTAATAAGCCTTCCTACTCTTTCACGTTTACCCTTTATAGATGCTTGGGAAAAGGAGCTGAGAGTCACCCTACCTCCTGAGGAGATTAAGGAGATTTACACTAATTGTTGTGGCCCCTCTAGATGCATTACTCTCCAAGAGACTTCCTATAAGCTCGTAAGCAGGTGATACAAAACGCCTGTTGCGCTACATGTAATGTTCCCAACAGTCCCTCCGATTTGCTGGAGGTGTCTGTCAGGAATTGGTTCCTACGTTCACGTTTGGTGGGATTGCTGCCTGATTATACCTTTTTGGAAAACTATAGGTGAAATTGTGAGTTTGATTTGTCCGGGATCTCCGCCTTTAACGCCTAAGATATTGTTCTTAAACATTATGCCGCATAAATTACCTGGTGTCAATGTTCCCTTGTGGAAACAGCTAATTCTCATTTCCAAGGCTATGGTCCCGCTGTACTGGAAGCAAACGATTCCTCCACCGATAGTTCACTGGGTACAGAAAGTGGGGCAAGTGGCGAGGCTGGAGGAACTATGCTCTTCCTCCCCAAGGTCTCTCTCCAAATATGAGAGAACGTGGAAACCCTGGCAGGACTTTGTGTCCCAGGGAGTTTTAAGGAATTATGTGTCAGCACCATGCTAGATACCAATGTCCTGAGACGTTGATCCCTGTGTTCTCCCTCGTGCGTTCCAACCGCTTTATATATTCCAACCGCTTTATATATTCTGCTGTATTCCAATATTCGATGTGAGATGGTTAATTCCTATTGTTGTTACTAGGGAGTGGGGGGTGGGAGTCCGGTGGCAATTTACCTCCACCTGGCTTCCGATCTCTCTATTTCCTACACTATCTCAGGGTTCTATTAGTGTATTTTGTGTGCAATACTACCACAAAACTATTGTTCGTATTTGTAACATTGCTTTATTAAAAAATAATAAAAATATATTTCAAACTAATGTGTAAAACTTTCCAAAAATAAAAATGTTAGACATATTGGGCATCGCCGCGTCCGTAACAACCTGCTCTATAAAAATATTATGGATGGCCCCCCCCAGGTGAATGCTGTAAAAAAATTTTTTTAAAAACTATGCCAAAACAGCCTTTTTTTCCCTCTTGCCTCACAAAAAGTGCAATAGCAAACGATCAAAAAGGCATATTTACCCCAAAATGGTACTAATCAAACCGTCATCTCGTCCCGCAAAAAATGAGACCCTACCTAAGACAATCACCAGAAAAATAAAAAAATGTCTCTCAGAAAATGGCAGCACAAAAAAAAGATTTTATTCTGTTCAAAAATAAATCTAATGTGTAAAATTTAACAAAAATAAAAATGGTAGACATATTGGGTATCACCGCGTCCGTAACAACCTGATCTATAAAAATATTACATGAGATGGCCCCCCAGGTGAATGCTGTAAAAAATTTTTTTTAAAAAACTGGGCCAAAACAGCCATTTTTTTTCCTCTTGCCTCACAAAAAGTGTAATATCACGCAATCAAAAAACATATGTACCCCAAAATGGTACCAATCAAAACTTAATCTCATCCCACAGAAATTGATACCCTACCTAAGATAATCGCCCCAAAAAATATAAAAAATATGGCTCTCTGAAAATGGCAGCACAAAACAAGATTTAATTCTGTTCAAAAATGCAGCTAATGTGTAAAATTTAACAAAAATAAAAATGTTAGACATATTGGGTATCGCCGCGTCCGTAACAACCTGCTCTAAAAAAATATCACATTATTTGCCCCCTCAGGTGAATGCTGTAACAAAAAAAAAAAAAACTATGCCAAAACAGCTATATTTTTTCACCTTGACTCACAAAAAGTGTAATATCAAGCGATCAAAAAGTCTTATGTACTCCAAAATGGTACCAATGAAAACGTCACCTCATCCCACAAAAAATGAGCCCCCCACATAAGACAATAACTCAAAAAAATAAAAATCAATGGCTCCCGCAAACCAATCCATCAAAATCTGTGCTGCAAAATCCATATGGCGCTCCTTCTGTTCTGAGTCCTGCCATGTGCCCCCACAGCAGTTTACCACAACATATGGGGTGTTGCCGTATTCAGAAGAAAATGGGGAACAAATTATGTGGTGCTTTTCTCCTGTTACCCCTTGTTAAAATGAAAAATTTGGGGCTAAAGCAACATTTTATTGGAAGAAATGAAACTTTTCATTTTCACAGCCAAGTGTTTCCAAATTCCATAAAACGCTTAGGGGGTAAAAGTGGCCAGTACCCCCCTTAATATATTCTTTGAAGGGTGTAGTTTCCAAAATGGGGTCACTTTTTGAGGGTTTCCACTGTAGGGGTACGTCAGGGTCTCTCAATTAAAAAAATGGTCCCTGAAAACCATTCTAGCAAAATCTGCCTCCAAAATTCGTATGGCGCTCCTTTTCTTCTGACCACTGCCACAAACTCATAGAGACGTTTACCACCACATATGGGGTATTTCTGTAAACTTCAGAATCAGAGTAATGTATATTGAGGTTTAGTTTGCTGTTAACCCTTGCTGTGTTGCAAGAAAAAAACATGAATAATCTACCAAAAAAGTGAAATTTTGAAATTTCACCTCCATTTTCCTTTAATTCTTGTGCAACACCTCAAGGGTTAACAAAGTTTGTAACATCAGTTTTTTTTTATAATTTGAGGGGTGTAGTTTCTAAAATGGGGTCATTTATGGGTGGTTTCCATTACATAATCCCCTCAAAATCACTTTATAACTGAATTGGTGCTCAAAAAAATGGTTTTGGAAATTTTGTTTGAAAAATGGCTTCTAAACTTCTAAGCCTTCTAACGTCCTAAAAAAGTAAAATGACATTTATGAAATGATGCCAACATAAAGTAGACATATGGGGAATGTAAAATAATAACTATTTTTGGAGGTATTACTATGTATTTTGAAAGTAGAGAAATTGAAATTTGCTAATTTTTCAAAATATTTTGGTAAATTTGTTATTTTTTTATAAATAAAAATGAAATATTTTGCCACAAATTTACGTCGTGAAGCACAATATGTGATGAGAAAACAATCTCAGAATGGCCTGAATAAGTAAAAGCGTTCCAAAGTTATTACCACATAAAGTGACACATGTCAGATTTGCAAAAAATGGCCTGGGCAGGAAGGTGAAAACAGGCCCGGGATTGAAGGGGTTAATGGGTAATTTACAACAGCTGCTATTTGGATATAAAAGTTGGCACTTGTTTTGTCTTTCCTCATTTCCCAGAAAAAGCCCTTGTGACGAAACGGCGTCAGGAGGAGGACGCCGTCGTGCGGGTTTGTAGCCTTCACTTGCGCCTTATATATTTTGGTATATGATTTTTTTAAAGTTTTCTGGCATTGTGTATTTTTTCACTTCATTAATGGTAGTTGTTATATCATATATTTATGTCATCTGCATATTTACTTCTCATTACATTATGTGATTCCATACCTCTGCCTTTACTTTATTTTTCCTCTTGTTACTTTTTCTTTGGCTTTTTGTGTTGAGCCTGGCCCCACATGACGGCGCCCTTGTGTTTTGTGTCTCTGTCTTGTGTACCTTGCCACTTTATATATGTACGTTTTATCTGGTATGTTATGCTTCATTTTAAATAATAAAGTATTTATATTATGTAAATGTGTGGATACAAGTTTGTGATAGGTGGTACATAGCTTGTGGCAGCTTACGGCCAGCGTGTCTGAAAAGGAGGCCCTTCTCCGCCCCCGCAGAGTTCCACCCCTCCTGCCGTCATGAGCAGCAGAAGCCGCAGCTCCAGTAGTAGCAGCAACAGCCGTTTCAGTCTCCTCAACATGATGGAGAAGTTTGTATTCCATGTGCCGCGGCAGGCTGAGGCCAGGTTCAGGCTTACATAAATCTGGCCAGTCTCTATCGCATACCCTGTTCCCTGATCCCATGGATTTATGGGCAGGCAGACTTGAAATGTGGCCCGAACTGGCACAGCATGCTCTCTTTCTCCTGTCTTGCCTAATCCTAATCTCCAGTGTAATCTCAGAAAGAGTTTCAGATCCGTGGCGGGGGTTGTGGTGACACCCAAACAGACCAAGTTGTCCTTCACCAGTGCCCAAAACATCACTTTTGTCAAAATGAACCAAGCCTGGATTCAGGAAGATTTTGACACTCTGGCTGATTCCGATGAATAAATCTAGCCTTGCTTGCAGTTCCCCATCTTGCCACTGTTGCTGTCTGTCTGCCTACCATCATGCTCTCTATGGCTTCTGCCACCATCATGCCTATAATGCGACCTGCCAACCTTCACGTTCTGTACGACTGCTGCCACCATCATGCCACTAAGTTGAACTGCCAACCATAACGTTCTATATAGCTGGTGCTGCCACCTCCATCATTCCACTAATGCGACCTGCCAACTATCACGTTCTGCACAGTTACTGCTGCCGTCTCCGTCATGCCTCTAATGCGACCTGCCAATTATCATGTTCTATATGGCTGATGCTGCCTCCTCCATCATTCCACTAATGTGACCTGCCAACCATCACGTTCTATAGGGCTGGTGTTGCTGCCTCCATCAATGCCACGAATGTGACCTGCCAACCATCATATTCGGTATGGCTGCTGCTGCCACCTGCATCATGCCACTGCTGTCTGTCTGTTTATCATCACTTTCTGTACGGCTGCTGCCGCCTCCATCATTCTGCTGATGCGACCTGCCAACCAAAACAGAAATTCATGAAAAATAAACGAAAACAGATAACAAGTTTTCCTGAAAATTAGGAGCCCTGGGAGACTAGAGTGGGTTATATACTACGTTTCAGGGCAATTGGAGCATCTTCGGTTCAGCCCAAACCGGTTTGGGTCTGAACCAAACTTTTTTAAAAATTTGGTAAACCGGACCCAAGACTTATTTTGACTGATTCACTCATCTTTAATTAACAACGCTTACATGGGTTTTCTGGTTTGCATCATCATCCTTTAAAATAATTTATGAAAGGGAGCTGTCATTTTGTAATGTATTTCTTTTACCTTTATTGCTCCTTTCTTCCATTTGTACATACAGCTCTTTCTTATTTCTTGTGATGTTATGTTCATACAGGGACATTGTTAGGGGAGTGTCTATGTAACTAGCTGGCGGGAGGAGCTATAAACTAGCTGGGTGTTGTTAGGGGCAGTGATAGGGGAGTGTCTATGTAACTAGCTGGATGGGAGGAGCTATAAACTAGCTGAGTGTTATTAGGGGCAGTGATAGGGGAGTGTCTATGTAACTAGCTGGATGGGAGGAGCTATAAACTAGCTGGGTGTTAGGGGCAGTGATAGGGCAGTGTCTATGTAATTAGCTGGTGGGAGGAGCTATAAACTAGCTGGGCATTGTCAGGGGCAGTGCTGGAGTTGTGGTAGAGAAAGAAGAAGTGCATCATGGGTTTGGTTGGATGCAGTTACAGGAAGTGCTACATACAGGACATAAAGAAACCAGAGGGATTTGGTGAAAATGGGTTAAGAAAGTCCAAATTGAAAGAAAATGGGGAAGATGTACAAGAGGTAAGTGTCTACGTGATCATATCTGTTATAACCCTTATCAATCCCTGAATACTGCTTTAAGGGCAATGGTGGGTTACATAATGCCAACCGCTGATCTGATCTTGCAAAATACATAAACGGAATTCCAAAGAATGCTATTCCTTGACCTGTTCACCTGCCTTATACCCTGTTCTTTCCATAAAGGTCTGTCTTGGTACTTGAGCTTTGACCTAAGCATCTGAGAATTTCTTTCCGCATTTTAATGTAATATTTTATCCTACGTGTATTTTACATTTACTAGAGCATTTTTTAATTGTGCCATGAATACAGACATAATGTGATTGGTATTGTGCTTTATGCAATAACTTCTCATTTCCCTCCTGATATAATTCTGTCACAGTATTCAAAATTCTATTACCTTATATTTTTTTCCAAGCTTTAAGTGTGCAGCAAGGTTTTTTTTTTCTATAAACAGCAAACTGTACCTCATAAAAATTCATTACAGAAGGGCATAAACAAGTACTTTTTCCTTCCAGTCATTGGCAGTAAGTGATTCATCTGTTTTCCACAGAAAACCAATTTCATTGCAGATGCCCTGTAATTTCCAATCTCCCCGAATTGTGGAACCGTATCACACCATCCTGATGTGAGGAATGCGAGGATTTTTTTTTTTTTTGTGAGGGAGTAGGAGAAAAAAAAAGCTGTGCTTAGTCTTGTTAATGGGATTGAATAGCATTTGCTGTCTCATCAGTTTTGCAAAAGAACCGTAAAGTAATCAGACTGCCTTCTTTTCTTCCCTCTAACGGCTATCAATTTAAGCATGTGGCTGATTTTGTTCCATATGTGCGCGGGGACAAAAATGGAATCGGGAAGACCTTTCACATAAGTCTTTTTTTTATCAAAAGAACCTTTAATATGAAGCATTTCTTTGCCTGTGGCATAAAATGGTGGCCTATGCAGCTAAAAAGGTATTGTTACCTGAAAGGAAATGCATATTCAGAACCAACTTTCATTCCTCTTTCATTTCGGAATCCTTTCTTCCTATTCCCGCACATTTAGTTTGTCATCCTATTTTGTACACAGTTTCCCGGACACTCTGCCTCCCAGGTACTGCCCTGATGCTGGCGCAGGCATAATAGTAGTGCCAAAAGAAGCAAGTTAAAGGGGTTGTCTTACTTCAGCAAGTGGCATTTATCATGTAGAGAAACTGAATACAAGTCGTTTACTAATGTATTGTTATTATCCATATTGCTTCCTTTGCTGACTGGATTAATTTTTCCATTATATTATACAATGCTTGTTTCCATGGTTACGACCACCCTGCAATCCATCAGTGGTGGCCCGGCCTGTCTGGTGGCTGAGACATTGGAAGTGCACATAGGCCGGTGCTTTTTTTCTATAGTGTGCAAGCACGGCCACCACTGATGGATTGCAGGGTGATCGTTTTGTGATCTACTTGATATTAAGTTATGACAAGACCATGGGTTAATGGTGAGTATGTTATCAGGGGTGTTGCTAGAGTCATAAGAAACACTGGACGCGGATGAATATTATAATTTTTTTTTTTTTACAAAAACTGGCGCAAATTGGGCCAAAAAGTATTTTGCACCTAACTTAGGGACATCCCCCCCCCCATTTACAAAATATTTACATTTACAAAATATAAGGAAACAACACTCTGAGAACCAAAAGGTAGGTACTAGCAGGTTAAAACATAGGCCACGGCACACTTTTCAGATTATGCATGTTTTTTCAGCTCAGATTCATGTGCAGTTTAATACAGTACCTGCAAAATATATCACATTATGTATCTCAAATCTCATGTACACTTTGCTTCTTTCTTCTGTGTGGAAATTGACCTACCTTGCGGATTTAGAAATCCAGAGCATGTCAATTATGTTTGGAGTTTTGGGGCAAAATCATGCTCACTTGCTCTCTGACACGCTGTTCCTGGGCCCTAGCTCAATCTTCCAGTCCCAGGCCTGTTTTCTTCCGACTGGGGTATGGACAGGGTCGCATGAGCCATTGCAATAATGACTACCCTCAGCATTGATTTGTCTCCAACCAGCACATCACTGCTGTTTTATGTGCCGCTTGGAGACATTTTACTGCTGAGGCTACTCATTGGCCGCAGCGAAACATGTGACCACCATCCATATTCTGGCTGGAAGTAAACAGGCCAGGTACTGTGGAAGCAGGGATCAGATGTGCAAGAATGGGGGTTGGGGGACGGGGGGGTTGCAAACTCCTTCACTTTACTGGGCCTACAGTATAAAGGTAAGATGACTTACCTGCTCTCTGGCATCGGCTCCCCGCTCTTTCTCCTTCAGGCCTGTGATGCTCCAGTGGGCTCCCTCAATGTAAATGTCTGGTTTGACATTAACGCTCGATGACTGGCTCCTCTTACACCATGACAAATGGTAACATGACGCAAGGGGATCATTGGTCGCGGCGATGTCAAACCAGATGTTTACATCGAGGGAGCCCAGCGGAGCATCATAGGACTGGAGGAAAAGGAGCAGGGAGCCAACGCCAGGAAGCAGTCATCTTCCTATTACAGATTCTGTAAAGTTTTTTGGGGGAGGGGGGTTGCCAATTCTTGCAAAACCCCTTTGCTCCTGAGTACAAGAGAAAAACTATGAAGATGGAACTTGTATACGTTGAGTGAATAAATTGTACATTTTTGACTGTATCTTTTACAGTGCTGGAATTTTTTTGTTTATATATATAGTGAGCCTCTGCTTCAGAATATGGTCCATATGTTCCTAGATGCCACAAATCTCTCACTGTAGGTTGCCTTTAGGTGACTGTTTCCTATTAGTGGAGGAGGTAGAAAAGCAGGTGAAAATGCTTCTTTTTGTTGGGGCGTTGTAGCTGGCAGTATTATAGGGGCACTATGGCTGCCATTTTTATCATGGGGCAGATGGTCAATGTTATTAACACATTGGCTGGCTCTCTTATAAGTCTACTATGGCAGACAGTATCATTATTTTTATTAGAGTATTGTGGACACCACTAATATGGGAACACCAATGTCATTATGAGGGCACTGCTGTGGCGGTATCATTACTACGCTGGCTGATACATTTGTATGAGGACTGCTGTGTATATTGCATTGTATGGAAACTATTTTCACTGACCTACTATTTTTAAGGAACATGTGCACCCTTTGGGCACTTTTATGTTACTGGACCTATTTTCTGTCCAAGTGCTGTTAGGTACATTGTGGCCTCAGTAAGCCAATAATTCAAGCAGTTTGCACACAGCATGTCCATTGGCACCTATAGTCAGTACTGATCCCTTGTACTGGAGAATCTTTAGTTATTTTCCATGCAATGAAACATGTCCCAGTCTTTTTTTCTTACTGATGCCGTATGAACCCTAGAGAAAAACATAAAGACATTACCTAGGATTGAACCATTTTGACCGATCCTTAGGATAGGTTATCCATATCACATTGCTGGGGATCCAACTCCCAACATCCCTGCCGATGCACTGTTTGCGGGAGCTGTGGGTGCCAGAAACAGGCACTGGAACTGCACAGCTCTGTCCACTGTATAATGACCGGGACTGATGATTGCAGCCTGCTCCCATTTATTTGAGGTTCCATGAGAACCCCTTTAAGAACGCCTCTGTAATAAATCAAAGACACAGAAACGGAACATCTAAAGGAAAAACTGTCTTTGTAGCCAAAAGCAGCCAGTCACAGCTCATGTTTTCATTTTACCAGAGCAGATTAAAGGGATTTTCTGGGAGTACAATACAGATGACCTATCCTCAGTATAGGTCATCAATATCTGATTGGTGGAGGTCTGACTCCCAGCACCTCGCCAATCATCTTTTTAAGCATGCTGTGGCACTCCATTGAGCACCATGGCCTCTTCCTAGGGCAGTGACATCACGCACATCGGTCACACGGTCTAGGTGCAGCTCAGTCACATTCAAATGAATGAGTCTGGGCTGCAATACCAAGTACAGCCACTCTACAATATACACAGCGCTGCGGCCTCATCAAAACAGCCGATTGGTGGTGGTGCCAAGTATCCCGAGGATAGATCATCCATATTGTACTCCTAGAAAACCCCTTTAATCTGCTTGGGTAACATGAAAGTTGGCCAGTGATTAGGGCTACAAAGATAATTTTTATTCAGACAGTTTGATAACTGTGCCCCACTGAAATACGGTGAATAATTCTAAAAGAAAAAAAACTACATAACAACCAATCACAATAGAGCTTTCATTTTGTATTCTGCTCTTGAAAATGAAAGCTGCACTGTGAATAGTTACTATGGATAGTTTTTTATTTTTTTTCAGTTTTATAATAGTAACTGCACACTAGGTGAATTATGTGCTGTTTTTCTTCCTGGATTTTCTTTTAGAAAAGCCGTAGCATAAGGGCCAGTTCACATGGCATATTTTGACGCTGTCAAAATCAGCTGCATATACAGCAGCAGAAACCATCTTCAAGAGGAAGTAGCGTTTGCACGAGTGCTGCCTCTTTTCAAACAGCTGATCGGCGAGGGTGCCGAGAGTCAGACCCCCACCGGTCTGATATTGATGACCTGTCTTGAGGTCATCAATAGGGATGAGCTAATCGACTTCGGATGAAACATCCGAAGTCGATTTATATAAAACTTCATTAGAATACTGTTCAGAGCGAGTGCTCCGTACAGTATTAGAATGTATAGGCTTCGATGAGTCGAAGTTATTACTTTGCGAAGTCGCGCAATACTTCTGGTAATAACTTCAGAAATGAATTTCTACTGTTAAAAACCTTTTACCGAACTCGGTTTCGGTTCCAAGTGGTACCTGGTATGTTTCATCCGAAGTCGATTCGTTCATCCCTAGTCATCAATATAGGAAACAGCAAACCACTTTAAAGGGGGTGTCTGTGTTAATTTTATTAAGGCACACCTGAGGATAGGTCATTAATAAGGGATGAGCAAACCCGAACTTCACTGGGTTCGGTGTTAGGGTGGGTTAGGAATTCCATTATAGGTTCCATTATAACGGAATTTATAGACGGAATGCAAAATCAAAGCCTTTAAGGGGCATTCCATTTTCATCCATCGTAATAGAAGTATATCGCCAAATATAACGGATCCGCCTGGTTTCCGTTATGCAGGACTTTGTTTTCCATCCTGCATAATGAAAACCAGGAAGATCCCTTATGCATGGCCATAGACTTCTATTATGATGGATGAAAACAGAATGCCTCTTAAAGGCTTCCATTTTGCATTGTGTCTATGAATTCCATTATATTCCGTTAGAATGGAACCTATAGTGGAATTCCTAACCCACCTGAACACCGAACCCAGTGAAGTTTGGGCTCGCTCATCCCTATTGATAACCTATCCTCAGGTGTGCCTTAAAAAAAAAATTAACACAGACACCCCCTTTAAAGTCCAGGTTCACTCATTAATAGTCATCAATATGTACTGGCTGCACAACCCCTTTAACTTTGAGGTCCGGCCAACCAGAGCATAATTGTGCTTTGCACCCCTTCATTGCTGACTAGCACAATCCTTCCCCATTGTATGCACATGGGCCTTAATAGCCGTAGATAGCCAGGGTAAGACACAGTTGACATGGCCAACATTTCTAAGATCGAGGCGCTGCTCCATACAATCTGCTGTCATTCTAACAAACACCTTCTTTGTCCTTCACTTCCTTGTGCTTAAGCTTTTCTGTACAGCTGTCAGTGGCTGGAGATTCATTGGAGTTCTGTACGGCTCCAGCCGTCTGAGTTTGTGGAACATTTGTGTGTCTTACTTTCAGTAATCATACTAATTACGCTAATTTATTATGGATACACTTAAGGATAAATGTACAAGATCAGCAATGTGAGATGTCGTCGGGAATTAGGAGCCAAAACAAACCAGGTTGCTTCCAGGACTTACTCATAAAGAAGCGCCCACTAGAATATTCATACTTTTCTACCGGTTTTGTACCGTTATAAATATGAGTTTTATTTATTTGCATTGTGGTTGTTTATCTCAGACAATGGACATAACTGTACAGTGAGATGGAAAATGAGAAGTATGAAGATTACAGTCATTAACTTTTTCACTGCCAGGGTTTTGGTTACTTCCAAGAGGTACAGACCAATATTCCTTATTCCATGCTGTGTTGGTTTTGTCAGAATTTTTTTTTTCTTCAGATTATTATTATTTTCTTCCTCAGTGGATGTTACATGGCGTGTTTGAAGACAGGCGTAGCATTATTTTGGCAAGTATGGTTTACATTTATAAAAAATATTGTACTTGAATGAATCCTTTGATGCATTTACAGTACTAATTCTTACCAAATATATTGAAATCAGAGGCGTAGCTATAGGGGCCCAAAGGACCCTTGTGCCACATATGAAAACATCAGTATTATAGAAAGTGCATGGTGGTCAAGTTGCACCTCTGGCTGGAGGGAAGGGGGTAGGTCAAAAATTTGGCAAGGGGGGGCTGTTTCAATTCTTGCCTCAGGCAGCATGAATGCTATGTGCTTCCCTGCCCCTGACCACAAAGCACTGAGGGAAGGGGGGGGCAAGCTGAACCCTTGCACCAGGGCCCATGAGCCTCTAGCTACATCCCTGATTCAAATGTATAATATAATAATTAAAAATGTAAAAAGATTATAATTCTGGCATGTACCAATAAAATGATATTATATATTATAACTTGTGTTGAGCAAAGTGAAGCATCCGAAGCAGAATTTGGTCCGATTTTTAGGAAAGCTTTAATTTGCAAAGAAGCCACATTTCCTCGCGCTTCATGGTAACTAATCAGTTTTTCAAAAAATGGCGGCTACACCGGACTTGATAGGGCCTACGCTGCTGGGGAAAGCATGTAATTTATGACAAGGCGCAGGCCTCGTCATAAATTATCTGCCTGCTCCGGCTCTCAGACAGAATGAAATCTACAGAAGCTCAGAACTGCCATAGATTTCAATAAATATTTATGCAAGTTTCCCTTGCAACGCCCTATTGCACCCTTGCCACACCCCCTGTTCAGAGACTTGGAAAGGGTGATGTAAAATGCAGATTGCGACTTTGTGGATTCGCGACTTTACTGTGCGAAAAGAGGTGTGAGGGGAATGATAAATTCCCCCACTTAATTAGATTTTTTATTGAATTTTAGGCTTATAAATTGAAAGAAATAAACTATTTTTAAAAAATTTTAGCTATATTTTTACTAGTCATATATCACCCTTGAAAAATATTTTTATTTGCATTCATCCTGGTCTTCTGTAAATTGCATATATTTTATTTCTAATTTCAGGTTACCAGTTTTTGGCTAGCATTACACACAAATACACAAATAAGAGGCCATCCACGTGTCATAAAAGAGAATGTGCTTCATCAGACTAGGCCTCCTTCTTCCATTGCTCCATGTTCCAGTTCTGATGCTCACATGCCCGTTGTAGACACAGTCAGAGGTGGACAGAGATCAGTAGGGGAACTCTGGCTCTTATTGAATCCTCAAGAGAGCCTTGGGCATCCATCATTGGGCCAGGGACGGGATGACGGGTAGGCAAACGTGAAGTCACAGTGCAACACTGCACAAAGAGTGCACTGGATCTCTAGAGAGAGGTGGGGCTGTCCGGAGCAGTAGTTGGTGAGTTGTTTTATTTATTTTTGGTCTGATCAGAGGTCTCCATTTAAGGGATGGAGGGTGATGCACAGTTTTTTAGGGATCCACATGATTTTGGAGTCTGATCTGAGGTCTGCATTTAAGGGATGGTTGGGTGGGGGTTATAGGGAGCGACATGAATGTGTCTGATCCTGTTACTGTATGAATTTGGGTTCTGATGCTTGGGTCTATATGAATTTGGGGTCTGGGGTTTATGAATTTGGGGTCTTTATTAATTTTGGGGTTTGGAGTCTATTTTCATTTTGAGGTCTGTATTAATTTTGGGGTTTGCTTTGGGAGTCTATTAATTCTGGGCTCTTATGCGGGGTCTGTATTAAAGAGGACCTATCACCACAAAACGCAATGCAATCAGCAGGCAGCATGTTATAGAGCAGGAGGATCTCAGCAGATTGATATATATTTTTGTGGGAAAAGATTCAGTAAAACCTGTTATTTATGCATTTACAATATATCTTTGCTTTTTCTACATCCTGTGAACAGCTATTGGTACAGGAAGGAGGGGTTATCAGTGACTGATAGCATTATGTCTATAAGTTGGGAGGCTTTGGGCAGCACTTTTGGTACAGTAATGTGGGCATACAGGACAGCAGCAGGCACAGTATTGGTGGAAGCTACAGGATGGCAGTGTTAAAGGGGGCAGCTGTATAGGGTGGGAATGGTCTTCAGAAGCAATGAGTCAAGTCAGAGGTGTAACCGGGCACTATTGCAAAATCTGTAACATCTGCCCATCTAAAGTGTGCCATTTAATACTGGTGTCTTTTTATATAGCAGATGGGGTAGTACACCCCTGGCCAAAGACATTATGGTCTGAACCAAATGGAGAAGTAAAGGAAAATGAACAAATCAAATCTGTGGAGATGTCACCTGTCACTGGATTTACATTTGGTATACCCATGACTCCTTATTTCAAAATGTTTAAATCTCTTTATTAAAAAGTAGGGTCACTTTAAAATTGATTTGGGGGGGGGGGTGAAGGGGGGGTTGCCTGCTCTGCCTAGGGCACCAAAATACCTTGTCCCGGTCCTTAACCAAATGTCCTTAATAGTACTAACCACTGCATCCAGGCAACTAGCCATAACAATTTGGCGCTTTAGTCAGACAGATCCTTACATTTGCTTATTTTTCTTGCATTCAACAGACCTCAAGAATGGACTGTACACTTGCCACATAATGTATTTCACCCCTTGACAGTTGCTATTATATTTATTTTATTGTTTTGGCTGTTAATTATACTATACAATATATATATATATATATATATATATATATATATATATATATATGAGCAGCATGGTGGCTTCGAATCCGACAAAGGACAACATCTGCATGGACTTTGCATCTCCCTGTGTTTGCGTGGGTTTCCTCTGGGTACTCTGGTTTCCTCCCACACACCTATCACATACTGTCATATCCACTGTGGACAGTAAACAATCATAATGTCTGTAAAACGCTGTGCCAGTGCTATATACAGTGCCTTAAAAAAGTATTTATACCCCTTGAACCTTTCCACATTTTTTCACGTTAAATCCACAAATTTAAATATAGTTTTATTGCAATTTTACGTGATAGACCAACACAAAGTATCAAGTATGTGTGAAGTGAAAAGAAAATGATACATAGTTTTCAAAATTTTTAATAAATAATAATGTGAAAAATGTGGCATGCATTTATATTCAGCCCTCTATACTCTGATGCTCCTAAATAAAATCTATGTGACCATTTATCTTACAAAGTCACCTAATTTGTATATAGAGTCCACCTGTGTGTAATTTATTCTCAGTATAACTACCACTGTTCTGTGAAGCCCTCAGAGGTTTGTTAGTGAACATTAGTGATCAAACAGCATCATGAAAAACAAGGAACACACCAGACAGGTCAGGGATGAAGTTGTAGAGAAGTGTAAAGCAGGGTTAGGGTATGAAAAAATATCCCAAGCTCTGAACATTCCACTGAGCACTGTTCAATCCTTGATTCGAAAATGGAAGGAGTATGGCACAACTGCAAACCTACCAAGACATGATTGTCCACCTAAAGTGACAGTCCAGGCAAGAAGAGCACTAAGTAGAGAAGCAGCTAAGAGGGCCATGGTCACTCTGGAGGAACTGCAGAGATCCACAGCTGAGGTGGGAGGATCTGTCCACAGGGCAACTATTCGTTGTGTACTCTACAAATCTGGCCTGTATGGAAGAGTGGCAAGGAGAAAGCCATTTTTGAAAGCAAGCCATAAGAAGTCCAGTTCGCAGTTTGCCACAAGCCATGTAAAGGACACAGCAAACATGAAAGAAGGTGGTCTAATCAAATAAGACCAAAGTTGAACTTTTTGGCCTAAATGAACAACGCTATGTGTGGCTGAAAAATAACACTGCACATTACCCTGAACAAACCATACTTCAGCAGGGACAGGGAAGCTGGTCAGAGTTGATGGGAAGATGAATGGAGCTAAATACAGGGCAATCCGGGAGGAAAACCTGTAGAGGCTGCAAAAGATTTGAGACTGGGGTGGAGGTTCACCTTCCAGCAGGACAACAACCCTAAACCTACAGCCAGAGCTACAATGGAATGGTTTAGATCAAAGCTTATTCATGTGTTAGAATGGCCTAGTCAAAATCCAGACCTCAATCTCATTGAGAATCTGTGGCAAGACATGAAAATTGCAGTTCACAGACGTTCTCCATCCAATCTGACTGAGCCTGAGCTATTTTGCAAAGAAGAATGGGCAAATATTTCAGCCTCTAGATGTGCAAAAGTGGTGGAGACTAGAGATGAGCGAGCACTAAAATGCTCGGGTGCTCGTTATTCGAGACAAACTTTTCCCGATGCTCGGGTGCTCGTTTCGAGTAACGAACCCCATTGAAGTCAATGGGAGACTCGAGCATTTTTGCAGGGGACCAAGGCTCTGCCTAGGGAAGGCTGGGTGAAAACCTGGAAACCTCAGAAAATGATGGAAACACCATGGAAATGGACAGGAAACAGCAGGGGCAGCATGCATGGATGCCTCTGAGGCTGCCTAATCCCACCATTACCCCAAATTCTCCTGAAACAGCTTGGTGGTTACCCTCATGGCAATTGTGATCACCCAGACCAAGAAAGGCGAGGCACATGCCCATCACATGTTAGGGAAGCACCCAACTAGGTGCAACGAAGGTCCATCAACGCCTGCAGGTGACACCACTGCTCATGCTGGCACTGCTGTGCTATCCCCCGCCCCACGACGCAGGCATAAGCCTGACACAGCATGGTGACAGCGTAGTGACACCAACAAGTGACTAAGTTAGATTGAGGTAGCAGTCAAATGTCTGTAGGCGAGCCTCCCAAAAATTTGTTTTGGAGTGTCCGAAGTTGACCCTCCTAAAAAATTGTTTAGGAGTGTCTGTAGTTGACCCTTCTGTAAAATATTTTTTTTGTTTTTTGTTATTAGTTTATGTACAACCCATGGCTGGCATGGTGGGAATATATAGGTTTTGCATCACAGACGGTCCACTGCACTGTTACATTTTCTTCATCATTGCCAATTACTTTTTCACCAACTGTTGTCTGGCAATGATAAAGGGGAAGGTGAATCCACTGCCGAAGAAAGGTGTCATCCTCCTACAATTCTACACTTGCTCTCAATTGAAAAGGGGATGTTCTTGCCGTGGCCTTCCTCATAGTGGCCGCTTCTGCGGATGACAGAGGTGGTGTACCTACTGACAGCCTGACCGAACACGATGGCAGACGGGGAGACTCTCCCTCATGTAAAATTGTTTTGGAGTGTCTGCGGTTGACCCTCCTGTAAAATAGTTTTCTCATTTTTTTTTTCCTGTTATTAGTTTATGTACAATCCATGGCTGGCATGGTGGGAATATATAGGTTTTGCGTCACAGACGGTCCACTGCACCGTTACATTTTCTTCATCATTGCCAATTACTTTTTCACCAACTGTTGTCTGGCAATGATAAAGGGGAAGGTGAATCCACTGCCAAAGAAAAGTGCCATCCTCCTACAATTCTACACTTGCTCTCAATTGAAAAGGGGATGTTCTTGCCGTGGCCTTCCTCATAGTGGCCGCTTCTGCGGACGACAGAGGTGGTGTACCTACTGACAGCCTGACCAAACACGATGGCAGACGGGGAGACTCTCCCTCATGTAAAATTGTTTTGGAGTGTCTGCGGTTGACCCTCCTGTAAAATAGTTTTATCACTTTTTTGGTTTTTCCTGTTATTAGTTTATTTACAACCCATGGCTGGCATGGTGGGAATATATAGGGAAGCGCCCAACTAGGTGCAACGAAGGTCCATCACCCATGCCCAGGCACTGCTCTCCTATCCCCAGGCACACGATGCAGGCATAAGCCTGACACAGCATGGCGGTGACACCAACAAGTGACCAAGTTAGATGAGGTAGCAGGTGAGCCACCCAAAAATTTATCCTGATGCAGCATGGCGGTGACAACAGAGTGACCGAGTTAGACTGAGGTAGCAGGAGGTGAAGCACGGATGGTAATTCGAAGGTGGAGGAGGAGGGGTTGGAGGAAGTGGCATAGTAATTCTGAGAAACCGTGAACGAGGTAGGCCCCGCAATCCTCCAAGTGGGCAGTACATGAGCGGCCCCAGGGTCAGACTCGGTCAGAGTATGTGAAATGCTCAGGGTGGACGAACGCCGGGCTCGACGGCGGACCTGTTTCGGGTTATCGATTGTCGAAATGTTGGCTTACATCAAGTTTAGTATCTGTTCTTATCAGTTGCTGTGGCTGTTGGTGGAAAAGTGGTGAGCATAGCTGCTTCCCAAGCAGTTGACCCGGGTCCGATTCCCGTCTATCGCACTATCGCAGGAGGCAATTAAAAGAAGAACCAAAAAAAAATCAGTACAATATCTAATACGTCCCCTACCCGGGTAAATTGTTTGGAGAGAGCGCCTGTAGGTGGGAGGCAGGCTGGGGGGAAGGAGGTTGAGTTGGAAGAGCCAGAGGAGTGCCCCCTTGGCTAGAGTGTGTGGTGGTGACAACAGCCGGATGGAGTTTCGAATGACGACGCAGGACCGCAACTTAAAAATTTTGCATCAACCGGTACAGTTGTCAACTATGAGATTGATCAAGTGGGGCATGTGTTGTATGTATTCTTCTCAGTTTAATACCGTATACGGCACCTATCCGGGAAAATAGTTTGGAGAGAAAGAGAGGAAAAAGACGTATTTTTAAAAGTGACGTTCAGTATATATCAGTTAAAGAGAAAGAAAGGATTTTATGAAATGGATTTGTATCACTGAGAGCAAAAGAACCTATTTTATTACGTGACGTGCAGTATAGATCACTTGGAGATAAAAAGGGGAATGTGCAGACTTGGGCTGCTATAGTGCAAAACCACTATGGTGGTGACAACAGAGTGAGCGAGTGACACTGCGGGATGCAGGCGAACCACATAAACATTTTTCGTGGCCCTGTATGCGGCGGTGACAACAGAGTGACTGAGTTAGTATGCGGTAGCTGGTGAAGCA